>BQKN01062478.1:42792-54301 GCA_022839385.1 Asparagus kiusianus
CCTAGACATTGACTATCACTTAGAGATGTTTCCTTCCTGGATTAGAAACAGAAAGACCCTAGAACCTTCCTGACTGTAACATTATGGTGATATGGCGCACGTCATTCAAACTGTTTCGCCTACTCATGCTAATTCTTCTAAGAGTCTCTTATGCAATTAGTGGCACTAGTTAGAAACCGTTTGGCATAATATCCTTGACCCTAATGACTTATGTCCTTGAAATTGTTAAAATCAATGACCGAGGAATTATCCCATAGTGTAGTTACACACCATCATAGTACTGAAATCATTTGGCATAATATCCATCACAGAGGAGTTATGTCAGTGAAATTGATTAAAATCTTTCTAAACCAAGGACAAGGTCAATGGTCCAGGAAAGCACATATGGCGAAGAACAAAGGAAATAATAAAATAAAAGAGGATATAATTCTAAAAATTTCTGGCCTTCAGCGGGTCGGCTAAAATTGGCTTGATGACAACCCAAGTAAATGGATCATAAAATTTTTTTAGGGTCAATAAATGGATCATTTTCCATGGAGCTCCTCTAGTAATAGTCTATATCCAAATGTTCTTTTGGCCCCCCTCCACTCCCAATTGCTCAATAAACTATGATCCATCACTTCTATATTTCAAATAAACACTATATATTATAATAATGCATCACATTTATATTTGAACATAATTACTAGCACAAGTAGAATGATTTGCCCACAACACCACATACACAACGCATTCTGTTTTTACTATTGTCATTGAATTTTTTTTTCACTTTCATATAATGGATGTAAATATTTCAAATAACTAGATCCAAGCATTCATGGCACACCTCAGCACAACAAAACTTACATTTTAACACCATTAAAATAAGATGAGAAAGAAGTAGATCTACTTGATTAACAAAACTAGAAGGAAATACGATCTCATCAACAAACTACATTTTATCGGAGTGTTGATATTCAAAGTAACTTCATCGCGATCTGAATCAACCTTAGCTTATCTCAAATTCGACCTCATTAAAAACCCTAGACAATCAATCTGATACATCCCATGCAACAAGAATACCCAAACTAAATCGCATATAATAAAAAAAAAAAATCATCGGATCGATCTTTCGATGTTGATCCAGATGCCGATCGCGTCCAAGATCAAGAACCAAAAGAGATCACACAAACGAAACAAATCAAGATCGAGGTCGATCGAGATAGAAAGAGATCGATCGGACCTGAGGAAAGTCGGCGCTCTGAGCCCAGACGCTACCGTCGAGGCCGACGATCGCCGACGAGGTCAGGTGCTGGCCGTCGATGTTGGCCATGAGTTGTTCATCGATGTAAGTTTGCCACGACATTTTCGATAGAAATGTGAAAGTATTTTTGTTGTTGTTGTTTTTCTTTTCTTTTCAAGGTTTAGCTCGTTTCTTCGAATGAGAGAGCCGGGGTCTTTAAATTTCGGTTCGAGGAGCGAGGGATATAAATAGAGAGGAGCGGATCTCAGATGACCCTCTACCACTCATTAAGCCCGATTGAATAAGTTGGCCTGCAAGTCCGCCTTCAAATGTGGAGGTAATTTTTGTTCCGTTGCGGTTTATAGCCCGTGGATTTGGCTCCAAATTACAACATGAAATTTAATTAAAATAATAGTTAATTTTTATTGTGATGAACTAGTTACTAAGGGGTTGTTTGTTTGGCAAAAAAAAAGAAGAAGAAAACTGGTCGTCATGTCACCTTTGAGGAAATTCCCCTCATCCACATCAGCTTTTGGTTTCAACACATTTTCATTTCACATGTTTGTTTTATTTTTTTATTTAAAAAAATGAGGATGCCACCTAGGATGCCATGTCACATTTCAAGAAATGTGTTTTCACAACAAAAAACTATGAAAACACTTGAAAATATCAAATCAATGAGTTTTTAATTAATAGATGCACTATTGGAGAGTACCATGATGAATAAATTCCTTTTTTAAATAGGTCATTTCTCTTTTCCTTTTTCTTCTTGTCAAACAAACTAAAGAAATATAAATCAAAAGCACTGTTACTATGAAGTTTTTTTTTATGTGACTTGGCAGTGAAAATGAGAGGTTTCTTTGTGAAACAAACAAAATAAAAGAAAACTGAGAAACCTTTTGATATGTGTTGAAATCATTTTCAAAGAGGGTTTTCCATTTCCGTTTGTTTAGTGGAAATAGCCAAACAGGCCCTAAAAAGAAATCATCATGAGAAAACAGACTATTAAATAATAATTAAAAAATAGAAGATATAACTTCAACTGAAAATATTTCATTTTGGTTACTTTAATACTTTCTATAATAAAAATTTTGGAAGACAATAGAAGATACTTGAAAACCCCATGCCGCAGCTAATTATAATTTATGAAGCCTAAATGGCACTTAAGGATCTTATTGTTCACCACCTTTATACTTAAATATCCTAACTTGTAAAATATAGCACTTAAATACCTTAGGTTGTCTAAATTTGGCATGTTAATAACTTATGTAAGTGAGAATGTTCTAGAAAATGTTCTCATGTGATTGTCACATAACATATTTAGAATTATTTTGACCATTTCATTGTTGGAATCACTCCATTATTTACCCTTCTTTTTATTAAACTGTTACACATAGGGATATTTTTGTGGTAACTGACTTTTCTAACACCGTTTTACAACATTCTAATGGTTGAAAAGGAGGATATTTAAGTGCTACGTTTTACAGGTATAAGGGTACTTAAGTGTGAAACTAGGAAAACAATAGGGTATTTAAGTGTCATTTAGTCGATAATTAGCCATTTATGAAGGGCGCAAGTTACAGGACAGTTGAAGTCATAAAAAAAACATTTTGCTTTTGTAGAAAAATCTCTTGCCGTATAGAAAACAACAAGCGATTCGGTTATGAAACGTTCAAAATGTAAGATAAAAAAATAAAGTTTTTTAATTGAGAAGAACCTATTGATAAGATCATCGATTACTGAGAAATGAGACGCCCTGGCCCCGTTACATGGGCTGCCATCTAAGTTTGAGCAACAGCGCTACAGCCCCATATGATAATTAGCCATCAGTTGGCAAATGTTAGGCTGTTTTGTCGGCCAACTAAAGCCTCGAAGACTAATATATGGAGAATACTCATGATGAGCGTGGGTCATTTTCCAGCCTTGTTGGATCTCGCAACTTTCATAATCTTCAACTAACACATTAATTTCGTTTCGATAATCATGTCTACCAACACAGTAGTTTTGCATATAGCACGAAAATAAAGTAACAAGGGTTTTGCATATAGCATGAAAATAAAGTAACAAGAGATTAGGACTCATCATGATTCAAAAGAAAAAAAAACCCAAAAATACCCTTAAATTTAGCAACCATCCACCTCTCATTCAATATTTTCACTAAAAATCCAAAATACCCCTAAAACTCACATTCAGGACAATATGACTCACTTAGTGTTTAGATCACGATTAACATACAAATCACGTGTCTTGAACATGAGTTTTTCAAGTTTTTGGATTTTTAGGAAAAATTTGACTAGGAGGAGGTTAATTGCACCAAATTTTTTTTAAAGGTGGTTTTTGTAAAATAATAGGAGGGGAAAACCCGAAAATAAAATAGGACTCATATGTTTCTGTAATTTTTACATTGACAGACGGCTTGCGTCGCCCAACAGCTTGAAAGCTATATTCTACAGGGGAAAAAACACAGATTAAGTGGCTCATTTCTGAGCTTTGACTTCTAATAACTAAACAAGAACGAGATAATACAATAATTTGCAATGACATATATCCGAAACATCATAGTGTTTACCTTACAATTAAACAGTGCATAGTTAAACGGTAAGCACCTAGTAATACCGTCTGGAGTTGAAGAGAATTGGTGCACATGGTTTACACAGCGTAAACCCTCTTTTGACAGTTCAAACTTCAGCTTTACAGGTTTCTATCTAGCTTCCAGCTCCAACAGAATCACATGGCAGGATTTGAAACATCTTCAATCAAAATGACAAACAATCAGCAGCAGCAGCCACTAAAGGGGATGCAAATATTATTTACAAAGACAGTCCATTACTTGCAGAGTATAATCATCTCCTACAAATATATCTCACGATACTTACGGAGAAAAAAATATTGCATTGGCATTGCTATATGTAAAGATATATTAGCAAGAGAAATAAGAGTCATTATACAACATGCATTAGAATGATACATAAGTGCTAACCAAATATCATGGACAAGAATCTTGGTTACATTTTAAATTGATACATGACTAGGATGCGAAAAGAAATTGATCATTGATATAAAAAGAATTAGGTGAGAACCAGTAATCTCTAAGTTCTATAAGCTACAACGCAAATGTACCTGGCATGATTATACAAGCAGTCTATCTAATCCCTATCATGTTTAGACTCCTTCAGGTACGATTCTTCTTAACCGCAAAACCATCAAATTTGAACAAAGAGTAAATACAGACTCCATTCCTTCATTTCATTTATCGAAGAAAATCTGCATGCAACAAATATCAGCCAAATCAAGAGAAGCAGCTTATTGTGAGATATCACTGCAGATTGTTTAGCTTGTTTCATCCGTTGAGTCTGTAGCTCCTGCCTCTGAAGGCACCGGTAGATGCAGCAGTGTTAGGCCGAATAGGGGCGTTTGTCTGCACTCCCACTCCCCAGCGAGCCACCAACTTGTGACTGTAATAATTTGGTCAAGGAAATCAGGCAGAAGACAATTTTATTATGAACTTCTGAGGGTTTGACATAGACTTACTTAGACATGCAAAACAAAACTTTGACACTAAAATGATGGCAATCTTAAATGGATGCTTACCCTCCAGAAAACCATCCTCCAAAGCCCAAGTCACCCAAGGCAGGGAAATGCTATTTCTTATACTAAAACTTCAGTTATTATCAAGCTTGCACTCGAGAATTTGAACCATTAAATTTCAGAATGAGCATAAAGATGGGCAAAAAATTACTGATTCAACATGGTTAGTCTTTCACCAAGGCAAGAGCCCTGGACTCTAGTGGCTTTTCAAAAAAATTTCACCTCGTAATGGATAAGCAGGATATACAAAAGTTAACAGAGGATATGACCCATAATAGCAATAACCGAAAGAACAAGATTTATGTAGCCGATCCCAAAAATTTGGGGTAGAGGCTTTGTTGTTATTATTGTGGTTAAAGTGGATAACAGTCTTAAGGGCGCACAAGTACCATATCTACTAGATAAAATATAAAAGTTACTGGATGCTCATTAAATTAAATAAATTAAAATGTAAAAAAGGATACACCCAGATTGGAGTCTTCAGAAGATTCCTTCCTCCAGAAAGTGGGTACAGAACAGTCAAGAAGTAATAGAGATGTCCAGCGATGATTCCCATAAGATCAGGACCCAGACGCGAACCAAAGATAACATCCATTGCAAGCATTGCCCAAGGCAGATAAAACGCCTGGGGGTGAGAAAAATAAGGTTAAGTCACAGATATAAGACTAATAAAGCTTCAGTGTTAACTTCAGGGGAAATAGAAGATAATAGTTAGCTTAAGTACCTTCAAACTGACAAGTCCATATATGTTGATCTGAGCATTGGGATATTCTCTGCTCCATACATAAAGCATCATGAAGACCAAGGATATCCCTAAGAATCCACTCGAAAAAAAAGGGATGACAGACAGCACCTAAGATGTTGGAAGTATAAGAAATATTAAGAAGTGAGCATGCCTGTTCAACTACTTTAACATTCACGAGTAACCAAAAAAGGCCGACTTCCATGTCAACTAGTTCGTTGATTATGCCATTGAATGCCCTTAGAAACCCTCTTAACATCATAAATTGCTAATTTGAACAACTTTTTTTGTGCTAATAAGCACTTTGAAGTTAAACAAAAGTTATAATTTGACAAATTGCTATTTACATTTCCACTTAAATAATACACTTGGGCGAGCTTTAAATCTATTTCTTCGAATACATTTCATTGCCATCCATTCAAACAGTTTTTATCATATAAGATCAAGGATTAAAAGAAAGGTCAAGAACAAATTTAACTCTATATATTGAGCGTCTTAGCACGCTCGTGAGCATTACAATTAGTTCAAATTAATAATACCAATAAATAAAGAGTACTGACTGACCAGTAAAGAGAATGCTCCAAATATCATCATCCACAAAAAGTCTGCTGTCCGCTTGTCAAATGGGCCTTTCTCCAGCTGCACCCCATATCTTGCTCTGGATGAATTAATTATTCCATACTATTAATTTGTAATATGATCCCATAAACTTTTCCAATCAATAGATTAAGAGGACAAAAAAAATTGTAGGAAAAATTCTTACATCATGAGAAGACGAATTCCAAAGTTGATAGAAAAATTTCCCAAGA
Source organism: Asparagus kiusianus (assembly GCA_022839385.1). Taxonomy (NCBI): domain Eukaryota; kingdom Viridiplantae; phylum Streptophyta; class Magnoliopsida; order Asparagales; family Asparagaceae; genus Asparagus; species Asparagus kiusianus. Next base: position 49,154 of record BQKN01062478.1, read on the forward strand.
AGAAAAAGCATGTGAATAACCTCCAAACCTATCAATAAATTGAGAAGAATTGAAATTTATAATTCCTCATATGACTTCCTTGTAAAAAAATGCATTTAGCATTAAATAGAAGGCAGACTAGGGCAAAAATATGTGCTGTATAAACTACAGACCAAAACCAGTTCCTTTTAGATTGCACTGAGCACATACACATGTACCTGTACGAACACATAAATAGACAAACTGACAAACATTTACACGTATATGCTTTAACAAAGGATGTTGATCAACTTAAATGAAGCGGTTTCCTATAATTGAAAAAAAAAGGTTCTTCCAGTAATTCCCAAAAAACAAAACATGACTACCTTCCGCCCTTCCCATGCATGCTTATATATGCAAATACACACAATATATATCTTTACGTGTATAATTATATATAAAATATAAGTACATGCAAATTTCCTATAATAATGTGGGAAGAATTATTGATTGTTAAAAGTTCTCTTTCCTTCGCCTTTGAGACAAGTCTTGGTGTCAGCCAAATTGGCAGGTACTGGATGAAACCAGTCGCAATAAGGATGAAACAGATTGGAATAATGCTGAAATTGGTCTAGACATGGCCTACACGAGCTAAAAATACAGCAGATCGCCAAAATTTGGCCAATACCCGCTAATACCAGTCAAATTCAAGTTCATATACCATGAGTCCGATTCATGTATCGACACTAAACAAAACCAGTAATTTTAATTAATACCTCACTCTTGATCTGAATTAGTGTATCAAGAAACATGACCTTTAAAATCCAACTAGTCTCAAAAAAAACATTTACGAAAAGAAACAAAGCAACAGTAAATTGATCATGTGTTTAAATCACTTACTGAAACTGACCAAAACTCAGATTTAATGAATACTTTCTTCCATGGTCTGAAGCCAGGTACCAAAAAACATTATTTTAAAGTTGGATTTTCTCCTAGAGACCACCATAAAAAAGGGTAATTATACGGAAACATCTTTGAATGCTAATTTATACATAAATCATATTTAATGTCGGTCTATGTTTCAATCAACCACCTCCCGATCAAATTTTCTCTAAAAACCAAAAATTAACATAAAGAATTCACGTTCAACGTAATCTAAACATTAAAAAATGACTCATGTGTCTTCAAAGTGAATTTTTATATAAATTGCCATTCAAGGTGGTTTTTGTATAATTATCCTATTTTAAGCCGTTTTTCTGGGGGGAACCTTTTAAAGTTCAAAATTAGTCTGAAAAAGCCATTTGTCAAAAGGAATAATGCAACAGTAGGATTTTAAATATCGGATATCAGGGAAATATCATATGGCCAGAATTCATATCGGATGGCCAAAATTCATATTAGATTGCGGATATCGGGGAAATATTGGGGATATGTGGTAAATATCAGAATGCCATAACTGATGTTTGCATATATAGTAAAATGCACTAAAATGTAATCTCAGCATATATAATAAAATCTAAGCATATAAAATGTGAATAATATACGTTTACGATCACTAATCAACCTTGTGAAAGAAACAAAAGTACAAATCAACTTTGCAACATTTGGTCTGATTTTTTAGGGTAAAATGTCATTTGATATGAGGAAATCATGATATCTCGCCCAAAAATTATCAAACGCAGCTTAATGTTTTGTGACAAGCCATATAAAAAGATATATTGGTCCACATATCGGCTGATATTTCGGCAATATCGAGGATATATCGCCCAAAATAGCCAAAAAACGGTAAAGGATATTTAGAGACCATATCGGTTGTGGCAAGCCCTGTAAAACTATATACCGGGGGATATTTCGGGCCATCTCGGGGATATTTAAAACAAAGACAGTAAGTTGATCATGTGTTTAAACCACATTTTTGGTGTCCCTCTGACCATCTTTAGGTGATGAATGGATGGGAACAGAAAATTTTGACCTTGTAACACACCAATTCTTTCTGAGCTAAGAACAACAAAGACAATAATTTTGAAGAATAAAAAATTCAGAATCTATTGATTCTCTCCCAATTGGTTGGATCATAGGTGCGATGATTTACTTCATAGGCGAGGTCTCTGGTTCAAGTCCAGGATGGCCCAGCTGCGCCAGGTAAAAGAATATTAACTTTTTGAGGAATCCTTCATAAGGGAAAAGAATATTAACATTCTCAATCTTTCAACCTTGGTTCCATTACTTTTTACTTTGTTTGTTTTGTTTCTAGGGAGAAAGCAAGACAAAGTAAGAGAGCTTTGCTTGTGTAAGAGCAGAAACTTGCAAATGGAGCCCGGAACTAGCCAACATTGATTGATTATTTTTAACGTCTCTAATTCAAAACCGAACATGAAATTTTGAATTCTTATTTGTACAAACGGTACCTCAAACGAGCATGAAGAAATTAACAATACTTTTTTATATTTTGAGTTGTTCTGCTAGATCGGTCGCTCAAGATCTTTAGTCTTCATCCGGATCCAGTAAAAAAAAATTAGATCACTTCTTACGGATTCGTTGAGAATGATTCTGATCTAGTTCATAGCCTATTAGGATGAAGTAGTAATAGAGTTAGGTTACTAGATTGATATTTGGTCATGACATTGTTTATATATTGATATTATATTATCAATTAATTAATTGACGATCAGACACCGGTTATCAATCTCCATTAACGCATAGAAAGACAGGAAACACGAGTTTTTTCCCATTAATCGCACAAAACACCAATGATCAATCTCCCTAATAGGCAAGGCTTATCAGAAAACAATGCGGACGGAGAAGCCTAACCCTGAAACTTACGGAACAAAGTGCATAGGCATTGTTCATGCATATCTAAAGTACATAATCAACTGATGTGGGCAGGGATGGAGCTACTTGTCCTTCCACGGGCATTGCCCCCAAAATTTTTTGATCTTTTGCCTATTAAGGCAAAGCTCAATACCTATTAGGCTATATTCTTACCACATTCTGGAACCTTTACCACTTTTGGAATTTTTATCAAAATGAGTCTCGTGGAATAGCCTAACCAAATCATCTAGATTAAGATAAAAGTTTACGGATCCACCCCTAGCTGCAGGTGATTATAAACATGCCCATAATTGGCTCATGTTCTTATAGCATCACTTTCAGTTTTGAAGGGGAAAAACATTACTTTTCAGAAAACTAGTTTCAGCAAAGCTCCAGAATAGTTGAAGATATATCAATTAGACTACAAACAAGGTAAAACAACTTGGTCAATGTTTACCAGTTGCGCAGTTATCCAGAAGAATGCTAAGAATTTCAAAAGGCTAAGCATATTCATACATATTTGTCGAGAGCTCTATAAGAAGTACTGTGAAATAAAGAGAAAAAAAGATACCATAGATTATTCAATTCAGAATCTAAAATTCTACACTGTCAAAGTATCTTCTTAAACAATAGTATTGGCAGCAAGAGACAACACATGAGATGATTATGTGTACCTGGAGATTCTTAAACACCCATGGATAATATAGTGCAATGCTAATAGGATCAAGTAGTCCCAATTGACACACAACAGTAGTCAAAAAACACAAGGTCCCATAGGCCTTAGTTACTGGTGGAAGAGAATTATAATACCTGAGGGGGGAAAATACACGAAAAGATTTAATAAAATCGTTGTGAACACCAAGCTAAACAACAAAGTCAAGATAAAACAAATAGATAGACTCATATAGCAGAAAAACTAAAATTGATTAAATATCCAAGAAAGTAACTGAGACATTTTTGTCCATCAAATGCTCCCCTTATATTTTCCTAACAATTTTTCCATGTGACTCCAAGAATACATAATACTGCTAGCAGCTTCACAAAGAAGACTCGTCACTAAATTAACCAATGGAAAAGTATCGAATAACTGAAAAAATTAACAGAGGCGATAAAGGGCTTGGTTAAGTGGAGAGATGGGTCATAATTGTGTGGTTTGATGAAACAAACAGGAGACAGCGTATAGAGATGGTAGGTAATCAGTTCTCCGCCATATTCAAACAGAATTTGAGGCACAAAAAATGCAACATGATATCCAAAAATGGACTCACAATCTCCTGCTTCCACTTCTCCAAGTATGACCCAATTCAGTTATATCGTGCTAAATAGGTCGGAGGAAATTTCTAAATTTATCATTCCCAACAAGAGCATTATACAATATCGCAAATGCTTTAGCCAAATTGAAAGTTGCAAATATGAATGATGCTTCGCCACCAAATCGTTCGGATATTCCCTTTGTATATTTAACAAATAGTAAATAACAAAATAATAATCACATTATTCTCTTAATCCTAAGTAAAACAAATTCACTGATTTTGAGGATCGATTTCATGATATACAGTTCTCTATTATGGTATATTTGATCGGCAAAGTCCAAAATTATCCCAATAATTACATCAAAACCCTAGAAAGAACCAAAATAAAACCAATTCTCAACCAATCAAAGAATATTCCCCAAAATCTCCCTCAATTTCATTGAAAATCCACCATTAGAACCTAATTATCAACAAATCAGTAAACCCTAGAATAAAACTGAACCCTAGAATAAGACTGAATCAGTAACGGACTTACTCGCCAGGAGACGACATCGAGAACTCCGATTAATTTAGACGAGATCAGCGAAACGAGGATCACAGTATAGAAATTTTTCGATCAAATACTGCTGCTGTAAATAACTGAGAACAAGTTGCGAACAATTTGAGAACCGCGAGTTATAATTGGAATTTAGAAATCCAGAAACAACGAGACTTTTCGAGTGGGCCCCATTTTGTGTCGTCAATGGAAGTATGTGGGCCGTAGGATTAATATCTAACGGAAGAGAAAGGGGAAATTACATCGTCTGCGGGTCCGCGGAAGATGCCGTTATGAGAGATACGGGTGACGTGGTTGTCGAATGATGGCCGTTGGATCTTTTGATCGGACGGTGTTAGAGGTTCTCCTGGTAAAGCTTAGGCGAAATGGCACTATACATACACCATTGTTTGACCTATTTCTCACTTATATATTTCATTTTACATTTGGTAGCAAAAAAAAAAATATTCTAAAAAAAACTAGGAAATGATGTGATTTTAGGTAGTATCCTTAGGTGGGAGCCTAGGGTGTCACCTTATATTCACTTTTCCATATATATATATATATATATATATATATATATATATATAT
>BQKN01062478.1:86376-134289 GCA_022839385.1 Asparagus kiusianus
TATATATATATATATATATATATATATATATATATATATATATATATTATAAAGGAATAATTTTTATTTATGAATTTTAATACTATTTAAAAATCAAATTCTTTAGCGGAATAAATATGCTTCGATGTTCGATAAGTATTCGTGAATATTCATGAATATTTATCAAATACCAATTATTCGAGTTCGAATTCGAAAAACTAGATATATCAATATTAGAGTCCGCATTCGAATTTGATAATTTTAAACAAATACAAATACGGACACTTTAGTATTCGATTTGATTCGATCATTTACCACCCCTACTCACAAAGAGGAAAGGGAATTTACACAAAGGGGTGAGAGCACAAATCTCACAGTAGCACAAACTCACAGGAGCACAAAGCTCAGATAAGGGTGGGATCGCACACAAGCTAGGGCACAAAGCCTAAGGTCTCTTCTTCCTTCCCTTTTCTTCCCACCACTGAGCTACTACCAACCCTTCTCCTTAAATAGAGAAGGGGGCAGCTGATACAGTAGGATGGGCTAAGGCATCGAGGGGTAGGAGCCGAGCTACAGGGATGGGAGATAGGACTCCAAGCGGCGGCATCGAATGACACAGAATGGAGAGGGGGCGATCGATAGAGAGGATTGAGTACCATCGGGTATGAAGAGAGGAATAAAGGGGCTAGGGCAAATCAAGTGGGAAGCTGGGCCACTTTGTAACGGGCCAACTTATTGGGCCAACAAAAATAACAACAATCTCCACCTTTAGCCCAAGGTAGTGCACAGAAGAAAAACACGAAACTGTAGGGCTCATCATCGCCAAACCATTACTTGTATGACCACAAAGAAGATACAAGCAATGGGAGAGAATACACAAAGTAAAGTCAGATCACAAAGATCGGGGTAAGATCACCAAGCATACCAAGTCCACAAAGGACCGAACTCTACCAAACGGTCATCGAGTTCAAAAGGGAAAAAAAATCACAAAGCTACTAACAAGCACAAAGCAAGTTAATACATCACAAAGGCAACACACAAAGCAAAGGAAAGATTACCCAAAATCAAAATTCAATGCCAAGTCTACAAAGGACCGAACCCTATAAGTCTTAGGTTCATTGCACTCAAGGGATTCAAACACATTAAAAGCAAACTCAGACATATTACAATCAATCAAATTGTAATCTCTATATCTCTCAGGTTTTCTAATAGTTCTTTTATTTATATCCATAGTGAGTTGATAATCATTCAAATCATGCATGTTATCTATTTCCTGCATATCATGCTCCACCTCATTAGGAATAATCTCATCTTGATTTTTAATATTTATATCTTCAGGATGTGATTCAGATTGATTAATAATAGGCAATTGCTCCACCTCATTTGGAGCATCATTTTCAGAAATAGGGACAAGTAAAGATAAACAAGGAAATTCATTTTCATTAAAAATAACATCTCTACTTATCACTACCTTAAACTCCAGTTCACTCTTATTCCAAAGCCTATAATATTTTTTCCCTTCATGGTATCCTAAGAAAACACATTTCTTAGATCTAGGTTCTAACTTATCAATCATTTGATGCACATAGCCAGCACTCCCGAAAATCCTCAAATTATTTTTCATCCTCTCTGTTGAGGATCCTTTGTCACTACCAAAGTGACCACCTTTATGTAAAATTTCTAATCCTTTGTTACTCATGTGACCTAATCTATTACGCTATAAAACAGATTTATCATCTATCACAGAGTTAACAGAGTCAAGCACAGGTTTAGCATGACAAACATACAAATTATTTTGTTTTTCAGCAGTAAAAACAACAAGAGACCCTTTCATAATTTTCATAACCCTTTTACCCCATTTTCCCACCAAACCATCATTTTCTAGAGATGCACAAGAAATCAAGTTTAACGTAAATCAGGAACATACCTAACATCCTTCAAATACGGAACCAGAAGAAAACCTAAGGCATACATCACCAGTTCCTAAAACATTGCATTTCTTTTCATTTGCCATTGACACAAAGTCATTCTCTATTTTCTTGTAGTTTGAAAACATGTTTTTAAAAGGAGTCATATGAAAAGTACAACCAGAGTTTACTAACCAATCTGATTTACACAAAGAATCAGATAACGCAAAGTTTAAATATGCATAATCACACAGATTATTAATCATGAAAATTTTACTCATTTCGTCATCACAGACAGCCATATTAGTATGATTATTTTGTTGATTTTCCCTAGGCTTAGGACAATCTCTAATTAAGTGACCGGTTTCATGACAATTATAGCATCTTCTAACTTTAGACCTAAACTTAGATCTACCCCTTTCATTTTCGAATATTTTCTTACTTGATTCCCCATTACTAGCATTCTTTTGGTTATTAGACCTATTCTGAGACCTACCCCTCACATGTATAAATCTCACCAGAATTATTATTTCCCTCAGAATATTTTAAATCTAATTCCTTACTCTTAAGACCATTGACCACAATGTCAAGGGTAACCTCATCTCTACCATACTTAATAGCAAATTTCACATCACTATATGAGTCAGGAATAGCATTTAGAAGGGCAATAGGAGTATAGTCGTCTATATGTTTATCACCAGTTAACTTAATATCTGAAATAAGTTTTGTGAAAACATCTAGATTCTCCTCAATATCCTTAGACATATCCAATCTAAATTTGAAAAAAAATTTCAAGCAAAAACATTTTACTGGGCAAAGAGGTTTCAGTATAGAGTTCTTCAAGTTTATCCCAAAGGGTTTTAGCAGATTCCAAAATTCCAACTTTTCTAATCACAGAGTCAGATAAGTTCAAATAAATTGTGGAACAAGCATTTTCGTTCATTTCCGCCCGTTTATTTTTAGTGTCAGAAGTTAAATAAGTCTGACCAACTGCCCTAAAAGACTTCTGTTGAATTAAAATATGTTTTATTTTTTGTTTCCAAATGCTAAAATCAGATTTTCCGTTGAACGGAGCCATACCATATTGAATCATACTATATTGATTAGCAGTAGACATTTTTCACACGGAAAAACAAATAACAAATAGCACGATGATTTCGGTAATTATCCGGCTCGAAACGTGTGAAGCAACTAGCACGAACAAATGAGAAAAACGATGAACACAAAGTTCTTGTTTCAATCTCTTTGTTCTTTCACACGAGCACAAACAATAACAAACAATTGAATTAGAACACAAATTTCTTTTTTTTTCAAGGGAAAAATAACATGCAACTATAGCAGAAAAAATTCATAATTTACTGCAATTTTCAACAGAGTCTATAGCAGAAAAAATTCAGAATTTACTGTCAATTCTCAACAAACCCAGAGATTAATCGCAGAGCACAAACAGAAATGGGAGATTAATCGCAGAGCACAAACAGAAATGGGAAGGTTTGGTTTTTCCGTCAATATACCTAAGCGAAACCTTAGGAGAGGGTTTCGACCTTACCCACGCCCACGCGGCAGTCTGACGGTGGTTCGACGATGGTCTGACGGTGTCCAGCGACGGCGACCAGCGTGTTGGAAGGGCGACGACTCACCGAGCTCTGATACCACTGTTGAGGATCGTCGTCGATGATATTTGGCTCAGAAGCCTGATCAAACAGTCCTTCTTCTTCAACTGTGCACCACCAAGAACACAAAGGGGAGCTCACTGCTCTACTCCTCCGATTACTCACAAAGAGGAAAGGGGATTCGCACAAAGGGGTGAGAGCACAAAGCTCACAGTAGAACAAACTCACAGGAGCACAAAGCTCAGATAAGGGTGGGGATCGCACACAAGCTAGGGCACAAAGCCTAAGATCTCTTCTTCCTTCCCTCTTCTTCCCACCACTGAGCTACTACCAACCATTCTCCTTAAATAGAGAAGGGGGCAGCCGACACAGGATGATAGGCTAAGGCATCTAGGGGTAGGAGCCGAGCTACAAGGATGGGAGATGGGACTCCAAGCGGCGGCATCGAAGGACACAGAATGGAGAGGGGGCGGCCGGCAGAGAGGTTTGAGTACCACCGAGTATGAAGAGAGGAATAGAGGGGGCTAGGGCAAATCAAGTGGGAAGTTGGGCCACTTTGTAACGGGCCGCTTATTGGGCCAACAAAAATAACAACAAATAGAACTACAGGGGGTCTATTCGCAATTAACCCTAAACTCTATAATCCAGAATCTTCTATGAGGAACAACCAAATTGTATTTTGATGCATGATGCATTTGGGCACCGACTCATTTCAGTAAATGAAAAGCAAGTTGCTCTCATTAACATTAAAGTCGCGAACAATTACAACCTGCACAAAGGGGGTGATACAAAGAAAATATATCTTCATTTATCAGTCAGTTTAATGAGTGTAGAAGTTTAAGCAAATTTGTATGTTCTGAAGCAATTTTTCTGCTATCAAAAGATTTCAATGGCTACTTGATTCGGATGAATATGTTGAGGTTTACATGTGGAATTAGTTAGTGTGCAACTAGCCCAACTGAGATAAGCTACGATTCTGTATGATAGATCAGCTAGAATTTTACTATTGTTGCTTGGCATTGCTTCCTTACGTGATAAATTACTGAGAAGAAGGAATTAAAGAAAGTTCTGGATCCGCCATGGCTGCTTTGGCAATCTTTAATTTGGTGACGAATTTATAATGGATAACCAACTAAAAGATACGTGCAGGAAATTTTGCTAGTCAATTATAGTTAGTAGGTGGATCTTCAGAGGTTTATTAGGTACTTGTCTTAATGCTATTGAGAGGCAAAGCACCTAACTTACAGCAGGCAATGATATTACAGAAATGGGTACTAGTTTGGTCTCTAAATTGGAAGAATACTAGTGAACCCAGTAGCAAGGTTTTAAATGTCGGCCGACATGTCCGATATGTCGGCCGACATATCGGTTTGAGGGCTTGACCGACACGACATGGATGTTTTCAACTCGTATGTCGGTTTTCAGGGCCAAATCGGAAATATCAGGGTCATATCGGGCATATCGGCCTATTTTTTAGCTTTGAAAAATCGACCGATATGGTACTTTTTTTAAGATCTGTTTTTTGTTATGGGGTTTGGGTTTAGTGATAAATACTCAAACTCGTTTGACCCGTTCTCATGTTTAAGGGTTTCTTATGAACCCGATAGAAAGAATTTATGAACCTAAATCCATATATTATTTACTTTTTTATATGTTTAGTCTATAGAATTTATAAAGTATGCTTATATTGAATTTATGAACGCTTAGATTACATTTAGGACATGATATTATGCATATGCGCACTACCCGATATGGCAATCCGATATTTAGTCAATGTCCCCCGATATATCCCCGATTTCCGCTATCCGACATGGATTTCAGCCATCCGACATGAACCCGACATCCGACATTTAAAACCTTGCCCAGTAGTTGATATGTGATTGGGGGTCTAGTACTCGATGGATCGACTGTTTGGGTTGAAATTGGTCAAAACCTATTCAAAATGACTTCTAGATAACTTCCTAAGCCAGCAAGTCCCATGTACAGCAATGATTCTAGGCACGGTATTAATAATGGATGACACAGTGATCTTCGTGAGTTTGCAGCTCATTGGTGTTCAGATATGCTTAGGTACAGCTTATCTAGTTGCAAAGATATAGGCGGACCTGAGTACAATAGCAGTGATTGTTGAGGACCTAATGTCCAATACATACAAGCAAAGATGGAAGTTTTTGAGTTTTGTTTTGCACACAATCAAGCATCAGTCAATGATTCATCATAACGACTAGTTGGTGAATTAATGAAGTCCCGGCATTGAAGATGTAGTTAATAAAAACTAATGGTTGGTTAGCAGGCGAAAAAATGGTAATAGCCTACTATTAATCTGTTGCCCGGAAGTTGTTTGACAGCAAGTAGCATGTGTAAGTTTTGAACCTATGAAATGCTCATGGTTCTGACAATAAGATGACCCCCCTTACTCTGTAACACCATTAATCTTGTTTGGGGAGTATAACTGAAGAGATTACGCTGCTATTTCTTCGTTAATGAGCATTATTTTTGACATCATTCATAGGTCTTTTTTGTGAGTTCATTACAAATCGAATGATGGTGAAGATGTATCATCAAACTTCACAGCTCGTCATACTTTAGTAGTAGAACATAACTAGTTATCTTCTTGGAGAATTAATGCCTCTTCCATATCTATCTATATATATCTCTCTTACTCTTTGTTGATGCATGTCATACTCTGAGACGGTGACCAATGTTGGATATAATGTGACTAATCGTTCTTATTTTTTTAGGATGACATAATAGTCTGGTAGTATCCGTTTTCTTTTTCAGATACTTAAAGAGTGGCTCATACCAATCTAAACAAATATTTGGTTTATAACCATTGTGTAAATTAAATGAAAATTTCGTGTTAATGGACATTTAAGACGTTCTCTGCAGGGTATAGAAATATTGATTAAGAATCAAAAGCCAGAAGCATGGCCGACAACTTAAGCTAAAGAAAACGTGAAAGTTGCGAGTGATTTCTGGAATCAGAATTTGCTACATCGCTTTATTGTGTCTTTGTTGAGCTCTAGGTGAGCAAAGCCGTCAAACTTGTTACTAGTGAATTACAAGACTGATTCAGGTGCTATATTTTGATTTTAACAGTTTCAGTGCTTCTTTTATCCAACTCATTCTTAGCTGGTTTCATGCTTCAACGCACAATGACATCTCTGAGATGATGACATTTTCGATTGCTTTCTTCAACACACAATGAAACCTCATATGACAACATTTCAGGCCTCTGTCTTTCCTTTTCCCCCTTCTAGATGTCAGCCTTAAATGGGTAAGTGGAGAGGCCCATTATCTACCAGTAAGTTGCCAATATATAAGGAGTCGTTGTTGCCTCGAGTTGTTGTAACATGAACTTGTTCAGATTCTAGAATGTTGACAGATACAGGATATGGGCATGCTATTCAAGCCACCAACTCCTTAAACATTGCTGTTTTCGAAGCCTAAGAATGACTCGAGGTTGAAAAGAATAGTTATAGTTCATATATGAAGGTGGAAGAAGAGTTTTTATATTTAAATCCTGAACCATTCTACCTATATAGAGCTCACAAAATTGCTATCTGGGTTTCAGTAGAGGGTATTGTTTTGTTTTTTTATGTTTTACTGGGTGAAAATTGGAACGTGCGCGATTTTGGTACAACTTGTCAATTGATTGAACTCTGGTAGATGTGATGGAAATCACAAAGGAGAAGACAACACAATGTTGGTAAAAACTAACATTTTGATGTATCTAAGAGCACCCTGGATGTTGTTGTCAAAATATAGTAGCAGGGACCTGTTTGCGGGAAAATATTGAAGAAGAAACGAGAAGAATTGTTATTAATCCTCTTAACTTAGGAAAAATAAATAAATACAATCTCTCTTATCTAACTGATTTAAAAAAAGAAATTACAATCTTCTTGATCGGTTTCCCGATTTACCAAAGAGAGAAGGAAAGACCCCTCTCTTTGTTTAAGGCTGGATTCTTCTTGATGCCGATGGGAGTTTGATTCTTGTATCCTGTTGACGATCCAAACACTTCGCTTCGTAGAACTTCGTCTTCGCTTCTTGACTTAACGTGTTGGAGAAACTTGCAAAGCAAATTTATAACTCTGGGCGAGTTTAAAAACTCTGCAAGAGAGTTAATTTCAGAAAGGAATTTTAATTCTTTTAACCGAAACAAACCAACGATTTTTCTCTCTAAGGCAATAGTCGATCTCCAAGATAATTAACCAAAGATGATCTAAAAGCCAACAAATGATCCAAAAAGCTCCAACCCCTTTTTCAGCTATAAAACTAGCTATTTATAGGGTTTAAGAGGTGTAACGGACCCCTTAATTTGTTCCATAATGGGGGCTTAATCGCCCCATTAAGTGGGTAACCATTCAAGTAATTTGAAACGGTCAAACGCGACGTCCGCATTCTAGCTTCAATACGCAAGGGTGGACCCTCGCGTTTGGCTTTTGAAACGCGAGGGTGACCCCCGCGTTTGGAGTTTGGAACGAACGCGAGGGTGGACCCTCGCATTTGGAATTAGGAATGCGAGGGTGAACTCTCGCGTTTGGCCTTGAAGAGATCGTCAATTGTAATCTCATTTTTTGAATTTTATAAGGATCGTAAGCTTGTAATCCTTATATTTGGTTCTTGGAAATATGAGAGTCGTCAATTTATAACTCTTGTCTGTTTTCGTGAAAGTCGTCAGGTTATAACTTTCATCATCAGTGTTTTATGACGATTAACTATCTGCTGTAATTTTTAGACAGCCTACAAGGCCTTTGATATGATATCAAAGCCATCTAGATTCTACTCTCACTGGCCGCAAGTTTCGAAAAATATTTAAAAACTTTCCACTTCCTGAGTTGGACTTTGAGAGGATGTTTAAGATGCATGTTAGAATATAAAATTATAACTCTCAACTCTTGACATGATGAGAGATTTAGGGTTGTGATAAGTAACTTTGACAATTATGTTACATTGATGACAGTTATCGAATAGGGGAATTTGATGATGTTTTTGAAGAGGTTGGGGTCTCTTAACCTCCTTTGATGGCTGATTCCCTAATAGAATGCTGAGCTTCCTATGAAACTGCAACACGTTATAGGATTGAAGTTGAGTTCTCCTGTGATTCCTCCGACGATCTAGTCAATATATAAGCTTGAGTGGAGACGAAACCAATGAACTGAATAAATTCTCAGTCCAAATGTGCAGAAATTGCAAATCTATGTACTGCAGACAGTCCCTTTATTTATAGTAGGTTCAGAGAGGCAATTTTGTAATTTCGTCCGAGTCCAAGTAGATTGCTTAGTTAGCAGTTAATTTATATGTGTTGGCTGTGGCATGAGTTACTCTTATGATTAATGCGATGGTGACAGAGGAAGCATGGTGTTGACGAAGCCTGATGAGTCATAAAGACTTTTTAGGCTGAAGCAATGATAATTTGTAACAGTGCATTTAATATGATGGTTATTGGCTGTTGGCGGGAGGCTCGAGGATGACCGCCTTTCGACTAGGCCTGGCGAGAAGGGACGAGTCGGCCAGGCGAAAAGGGATGCATGTCTCGGCCTAGCGAGAAGGGACGCGTTGCTCGGCCTGTCTGAGTCGGCTTAGGGTACAGTCTGGTTGAGACAAGCTTCAGCCAATTGAATATTGATTAACATTTATTTCTATGGCACAACACTGGCTCCTTTCTATAACACAACTGTCGGTCAGCCAAGTCCGAGTGAAATTGAACTTGATGCCTTTGTACTAGTGATACATCGACATTGTGCCGTGGGTTTACTCCTTATGACACTAAAGTCTTGGGATGTGTGCTTGGGGGCTTATGAAGGCATTAAGGTTTAAGAATTTGCTTGTTCGGCACTTTCTACGTTGTAGACATTTTCAGATAGAAATATTATTATTTTTGTTAATATGAATCGCGTACCTTTGAATACCAGTCAATTCTTCAGGTCGAGACGACTCGGCTCCGTGTGTGGGGAGCAGTGCTACTCGACCTCATGCCTTGGGTTTATTCTCGATGACACCAAGGTCTTGGGCTTAGAAAGATGCCAAGGTCTTTTTTGTCAAAGTAAATTAAGTTGATGTGCCTTGGTTTTACCCTGAAAAGGTATTAAGGTCTTTTTGTCGATGACGTGCCTTGTTTTTACCCTGAATATCTACCAAAGTCTTGGTATCGGAGTCGACCGAGTTGATAATTTGTGTTGGTCTTGCTCATGAAAATGATGACGATGTCTTTGGAGTCGTAGACGACCGAGTTGATGACGTGTCTTAGTCTTGCTCATGAAACTGATGTTAAGGACTTTTGAGTCGGAATCGACCGAGTTGATGACGTGCATTGGTCTTGCTTACGAAAATGATGTCAAATCTTTGGTACGTTCCTCGGGCTTATGGATGAAAATGATGCCAATGTCTTTTATTTTTATCGCTGAATCGATGAAGATCGAGTTGCTAAAACTGCATATAGGTTAGTACACAATACGAAATATCTCTTATACATGTATCTTAGTTTGACTACATTTTGAGGAGGTATCCTCCGAAATGTTTTGCGTTTCCTGACAAAGCTGCATGTTATTTAGTCGTACTCTTCATTTAATATTGGGTAGAAGTTCTTGACTGCCTTGGCTGTAAAAGATGTATGCCTTAGCCTGGTTGGGAAGGGAAGCTTGCCTTCACCTGATTGGGTCGAGCTATGGTGCAGTCTGCTTGAGACATGTCTTAGATCCTAATTCTGAGGTTCGAAGATGAGGGATCGACCACTTCATCAAATAGAGATGATGAGCACCCACGCTGGGCGCCAGACTGTTATTGTCAGTTATCGAACAGGGGAATTTGAGGATGATCTTGAAGAGGTTGGGGTCCATTAACCTCCTTTGATGACTGAACCCCTACTAGAATGCTAAGCTTTCTATAAAATTGTAACATGTTAGAGGACCGGAGTTGAGTTTACTGGTGATTCCTCCGACAATCAAGACAGTATTTGAGCTTAAGTGCAGAAGAAACAAATGAACTGAATGAATTCTCAGTCTAAATATGCAGAAATTGCATGTCTATGTGCCACAGACAGTCTCTCTATTTATAGTAGGTTCAGAGGGGTAATTTTGTTATTTCGGCGAAGTCAAAGTAGATTGCTTAGTCAGTAGTTAGTTTACATGTGTCGGTTGTGGGTGACATGAGTCACCCTTGTGATCAATGTGATGATAACAGAGGAAGCATGGTGCTGATGAAGCATGATGAGTCATAAAGATTTTTTGGAACTGGAGCAATGATGATTTCTAACCATGCATTTAATGTGATAGTGAATGGCTTTTGGCGGAGGGCTCGAGGATGACCGTCTTTCGACTCAGTCTGGTGAGAATGGATGAGTCGGGCAGACGAGAAGGGGCGCATGTCTCGGCCTGGCGAGAAGGGACGCTTTGCTCAGCCTGTCTGGGTCGGCTTTGGATGCAGTCTGCTTGAGATAAGCTTCCACCATTTAAATATTAATCAACACTTATTTCTATGACACAACATGTTAGCACGTGATGCTGATTTTGTTAGATGATAAAACTCTAGATTTGTAGCCTAGGCTACCTGTGCCCAACACGTGTAAAATTTTGTACATGCTTATCAGAATCTACTAATGGGCATAGAACCCATTAATGTTTGAAGTCCAGATCTGTCTATAAAACTTTGAACAGAATCATGTGCTGAGATGTATCACTAATGACAACGTTTTCTGAAACACTGAATTCATGCATCTTCTGTAAAGAGGAAGCATCGCTATCTACAAGATCTTATCCTTTCATGTCTTTTCTGAACCAAGCATGTTAATAGCATGTGCCAAAATGTATTCATACTGCTGTCCAAATTGAGGTTATTACATCATTGTTGATGAATGATAATGATAATAATATTTGAAAGCAGGGCTTGGTGAAGATTCAGTTATGGATAGAGGACAAAATGGACGGGCCATGCAAAATTTCTTACATAACTTGGGATTGGGCCCAAATTTTGGAGAAAAATACTCTTCTTTTTAGAGCACCAAAATGAACGCAAGAAATACAACTAGGGGAAAAAAAAACAATTATTGAATCAAGGTCTTGCTACAAATTTGACTGTTAATTGGCGGGCATTTAAAATTACAATCATGGCTGAATTTTCATGCAACTGTGGAAATGAAACCATCTTAGCTTGCCTATGAAAAACAAATTGTTTCTGCAATAAAAAAGATAATAGTGGAAGAGTAAAATGAAAATGATCATATTTCTAGTTTGTTGAGCTAAAAGTGACTCTAATTTTTGCAATTGTTGGTTGTGTGTGTGCGTGTGTATAGTATATTAGTAATGATATTATGAGATGCTGAGCTCAAATCTTATGGTTAGCTAGACTAATCGGGTCATCAAATTCATGACCGATACCGTATATCTTGCTCAACACGTCATGAAATATATGGTAAAATATTTATAGGTAAAATATTTACATAATTTGGAGTCTTCTACAGTATGAATCAAACTAATTTAATATGTTAATTTTTTAGTCAGTTTAGCGGTCGTCTCTTCTACACATTACTAAAATAATGATTAAAATTTTCAAAACAAGATAGTTTTTTCTACATATAGATCATGATGAGTGCAAATCACAATTGGCGGTGCCGGTCATTGTTTTGAGTAGTCTATTGTACTAGCTCACGATAAAAATCTGAGCTCAACATCTTATTTTATTTTATTTTTTTAATTTTTTAATTTTTTGATAGGAAGTAAATTTCGCCTACATAGTTTTGGGCCCTGGGACCCTGAAAACCGACATCTCAATCAGTTTTACCAAGATATTCATGATTATATCTAGTCTTGTTAATAGTACATGCAGATTGAGGTTGATTACTAGCCAGGCTGTTGGAAATGACCCCTACACGCACAGAAAAAAGTTCGGAATTACCTCTATACGTGTAGAACTTTATAGAATAAAACTAGGAACGAATTCAAAAATAACAAATATTTACTGAATAGAATATTAATCAAGGCATTGTGGCACACTTGAATATACGGCTGATAATCCCTATTTGGCAAGTGGTAGAGTGAAGCGCTAAGGAGAGCTAACTCCTCCTCAATCCATCAAACATAAAAAACTTGCAAAGGGTGATTTATTTTTTATCGAAAATTCAAAGGATGGGTTAAATTCCTCTTAATCTGCGTGCAAAAGTTAGAAGAGGGTCAAGATAGTCCCCCTTAAAAGGGTTAAGGTAAGTTACACTCCTTCAAAAAGAGGTGTTTGCTAATCCATCACTTAGACGAGTTACAAGATAACTACTCTATTTATAAAGAAAATAGTAGCAATCGCTATTATTTCTAAACATTTAAACTATCATATAGATTAAATAAAGCTTATCTAACGGGTTAAAAAATTTAATCCTCTGAATCAATAAATGGACTATCTTTATTGATCCTGACTTCAATTCTCTTCCTTAAGCCTTTTATGCCATTTTGAAAAAAAGGGGCACATCACATGCACGCGAGTTATAGTCTTCCTATGTCATTGCTTCCTTCATACACCACCAACCATGCCCGGGCGTTACGCATGAAGAGGATAAGGATGGAATAAATATGGGAATATGACGAGGAATAATCTCCTTCATGTGGACCTAACATGAAATATTCAGCCGGCTATGCCTGCAATATTTATTAATACCCACGAAATTAAATGTCAGCCGTCCATATTTGGGACGTTTTACTTGTTGTTGATGGCCACGACCATCATACGATCAAACAGCTGCTTTCCCTTATCCCCTTTATGCTGCTTGGTCCATCTCCAAGCGTGTGGTCCCTATGATTTCTTTAATGAAATAAGGGCCTAATTAAGCCTAATTTATTTATCGTGGAAATGAAAATAAGAAAACTAAAAATGTAGTATTTGAGGTCCAGAGGATGACATCATGAGATATGAGATATTTAATTTGCACTATAGGCCTGTCTGGTTAATTTCTCACTAAGGAGAAAATGGAAAAATGTATCCATCTAAAGAACTCACTTCCAAGCATTTTAGTGTTGTGTTTTTATTGTTTGTTTCGCCGTGAAAACATGTGTTGTAAATGATTTTCATTAAATTATCTTGTTTGCAAGAAATATAAGGGCCTGTTTGGTTATTTCCTAAAAAACTAAAAAATAGAAATGAAAACCAAGAAAACTCAAAAAGTACAATTTCATCCATTTCCATCCCTAAAACTCACACATAACATCTAATAAAATATTATTTTTATCCAACAACTCATTCATCACATCTAATAAAATATTATTTTTATGTAACAACTCATCCATCATATCTAATAAAATATTATTTTCATCCACAACATCACTCAACTCATTTCATCTTATCATTTCAAATCACTCACATCATCCAATAATATGATGACAACTCATCTTATCTCATTAATATTTTATTTCCACCAATTTCCTTCCAAAAAGCTATGAAAATAATTTCCTTAAGTGTGGGTCACATCATCTAATAATATAATAACAACTCATCTCATCTCATCTATTTTCTTATTTTTAAGAATGAACCAAACAAAAGAAAACAACCTATTACAAGAAATAGGTTTCTTATAATTCCTTTCCTTATTTTTTTCGCCAACCAAATAACATCAAAACAGGTTTTCTTAAAAAATCACTCACATCATCCTCTAATAAGGTGACAACTCATCTCATCTCATCTCTATTTCTTTGATTTCCTTCTTTTTTTAGCAAACCAAACACTCCCAAAACAATTATTCTTAGAAATAGTTTTCCATTTCTTTGATTTCCTACTTTTTTTAGACAAACAAACCGACCCTAAAGGGAGAAATCACTTTTCCTAGAATCATATTTTTAGTTTTTTGTTGCTTATTTGCAATGTATACATCATTGAAAAAGTATGAAATGTGAAAAGTACCTAAAATCCCCATCTATATAATGTTGTTTAATCCATTTTGGGATTTGTATGCAATGTGAAAAGTACCTAAGACCCCATTTGTTTAATGTTGTTTAATTCAATTTGAGATTTCTATGTTTTGTGATGTGGTGGGTGGTTTCTATGGGACTTTTCCAATAAATTAGGGTTGTTTGGTTGGTTTCCCTGATTATAGGAAACTCATTTCCAAGCATAGACATTGTTTTTCATGTGTTTTTAAAGGTTTCTTAAAATTTGTTTGGTTCATCACAATATAATGTTGGAAATAGATTTCCTCACGTATTCATTGTTTGTTTCACAACTTAAAAAAAATGAAACTAAGAATAGAAAACCTCACTTACCCATCACTAGAATAGAAAAAATAATTATTATTTAATTTTATTTCATCCCAATTCTGAACTCAAAGCTCAGAAATTGACATTTCTTATTTTCTGAGTCGGCACGTGATTTCTCCAAAAAATATTCTTAAATCTTGTGTTGAACTATACTAAGGAATAAATCACCTTGTCAGCCATGGAAACCTATTTCTCTATCATTTTTGCCGGCCCCTAAAAGCGATTGCGAAACAAACACCATAAGCGGAAACGTTTTTATTCATTAATTTTTAGTTGTTGACGTGGTAGCACCAGGTTTTCATGCGAACCAAGTAGGCCGTATACCAATATGAGTACTGATTGCCATTTGTTAGCACAAGAAAACGATAAGTAATTAGTTTCTGTGTGATTTCCGTTACTGAGTACCACTTACATTAAAGTGTTAATGTCATCAAGACCCTCTAAACTTTTAGAGTGTGGCACATCCCCCCCCCCCCCCCCAACCCAACTCCCCCAAAAAATGTTATTTATCTCGCATAACATTTTGCCATGTCTTAGAAAATATTTTAAATTTTGAACTCTTATCAACGAAACAACCCCAAAAAAAAACAAAAAACATATGTATTTTGTAAATAAGTGAAATTTTCTTAAGGGAAAAAAGATCCAAAATTTAGCGGAATTAGAATTTTTTTTTTCTCTCAATGATATTTTAATTATTTGCAAACTACACTCACGAAACAAAAAAACGTATGTAATTTGTAAATAAGTGAAATTTTCTTAAGGGAAAAAAGATCCAAAATTTAGCGGAATTAGAATTTTTTTCCTCTCAAGGATATTTTAATTATTTGCAAACTACACTCAATGGGATTAGATCAGATGAGATTATAATAGTTCAGATAGGTTTTGTGAAATGCCCCAAAGTTCAGAAAGTTATATTCAATAAATAAATTTCAAAACGGTTACGTGCAACACCCTCTAAAGTTTAGGAGGGTTCTGCGAAATTAACCCTATATTAAAATTAAGGTGTTGGTGCTTCTAAGGGAAAATGTTGAACCCGTCAAGACCTAGTCGAAATCAAAAGTTAGGCGTTTGATTAGGCGATAGTGGTCTCTGACCTTTCTCAAATTCAAAACATAGTCGTTAGCTTTAGGAAATTGGTTGCTTGTTTCTAAGTGGTCTTATGTAGTCGTCAAATGCGGTGCATTTGGTACGAAATTCAAAAGTAAATGTGAATCTATTTGTGTCGAAGGTTACGGCGCGAGGAAAGAGTAAAAAGACTACAATAATAAAGAGAGAGTGGACATCAAAAGAATGGGCCAGGACTGGCTTTCTAACAGAACCGCGGAAAAGTCTGGTCCATCAAGTCTATGGGTGCGCAACCCAAACATCCAACGGTCTTATTAGGTTCGGATCTATAAGTCAGACTCGTAGGCTCAAACTTTAAAGAAGGGTTTAACTTTAGGAAAATGATAGGGACACACCCCCAACCACATCCCAAACCACACCCCCTCTCTCATATGCTACAGTGCACCGGGCCCCACATGATTTAAAATCTCATGTGTGGCCCGGTGCACTGTAACATATGAGAGAGGGGGTGTGGTTTGGGATGTGGTTGGGGGTGTGCCCCTAGTGCCACCCTTAACTTTAAACGGAGAGATTTGTGCCGTTGTGGGGGAATTAGAAGGTTGATTTAATTTTATGTATTATGTAAACAGTTCAAAACACGTCATTCTAACATTAATAGTTCCGATAGAAATTCAAGTATCTTTAGATCAGTTTATAATTGTTTGTGTCGTTACAATTGATAAATAAAACTACAACTGCAAAATAATAATAATAATTGTTGATGTTCAAATCACACAGAATAATTCAGAATAGGATGATTGCGGAGCGATGAAAGATGATAGAGGGGTCGCTTCCTTCTTTAACTTTATGTCATGGCCACTGAGTTAGAGTGAACGATCTGCACAGAAGAAGGTCGTAAGAGGGAGGGGTGGTGATTCCCCCGTGGTACTCCCGACGATCAAGTCAGTTGATGAACTTGAGCTTGAGTGGAGTAATAGAACTATGTGTTCTTATGCTGTGTGCATTAGAGACGATGATCTCTGATATTTAGGTCAGGGGGAGAGTTTAGATTGCGAACCTGCCAACCTTTGGCTATGGCGAATAGCATCTGTATATAAAGAGGATGTCAACGACAGATTGATCACTTCGGCTATGCAAATGGTGGTGACAAAGTGTGAGTTATCATTTGCTCTACATGTGCCGGCTGGCGACAGGAGGAAATTTACCAACTTTAAAGGTTATAGCAAGCAGATAAATCCGAATAAAATAAATAAAAGATAAATAAGAGATAAGAAAACCAGACCTGACATGAGCAGTCGTGTAATCACTGCCCTAGAAGATTGAGAACCCGCCTATCGCCTTGACGCAGATGGTCCCCTCCCCCCTAGCGGTAAAAACCTCCAGAAACGGCCGGCCTCCGTACTCGGGCAAGAGTACAGAGCTTCAGCTCAGATGAAGAAGATTGCCCATAAAATTAATAACAAAATATATAGAGGGGAAAAACTATTTCTTTAAAACCAAAGGGGAGGATAAAAAGCTTTATTTTCTTATGTTTTAGAATGTGAATAAGGGTGTATTTATAGGGTTAAGGGAGAGAGGATTCTTTCAATTTTTCGATGTGGGACTAAAACACAAAGGCAAAATTGCCTTTTTCTTAATAAATATCCAACAGCCCCCCCCCAAAAGGCAATATTGACTGAAAACTCAGAAATCAATAAATAAATCAAGAAATCATAAAACAAATATAGGTTGGACAACCTTTCGTATCGTGAATTCAGGAGAGGTAGTTTCCGGCTTTGAACATTTTCTTAGTGAGTTCATCGCCACCTGAGGGACATAATGGACTAGGCCTTGAATTAGGCCCCTTTAATCAGGTATTGATGAAAACACATATAATACGCTTTATCTATTGAGCAAAGCGGGTTGAGCGTTAAAGACCATGCTCACAATAAACCACCTCATGAGAGTTTCTAGGGGTTAGCCCTGCCCCCCTAACCACGGCCATCACGGTTCCTCTCACGTATGTAAGTCCTCAAAGGGTACTACAGCTGTTTATTTAATACCCCCCATAATACACACGTTGGACTTATTAAGAGTAAAACTCAGCCTAGTCAGCTGTATCATAAGAGCATCGTCATCATAGAGAAGGGGTAGTAGCACAAGCTACATAGTGATATATGAATATATCTAGGTCGATGCTCCACACGAGTGTCACTAGTCCAGCTTGTTTCTACCACATTGAACCAATATTGGAACTACGTCTCTAAATAAGGGTAGGATTGCCGCTGTCAGTGACCTCATCTATGGGCTTAACCCCATCTCCCTCGATGAATCCAGAACCACACTCCTGGATAGACCCTTTGTCAAAGGGTCAGCAAGATTCTTTTCACAGACTTTACAAAGTCTAGAATCACAACTTTACCTAGCAGGCGTTGTATTTATTTATCAAGTTCTTATTTTGTAATTAGTCCATCATATTGTTTGAAATTGACATTAGGTCATGGTCTATGATCATAAAAGATCATAGTCTATGTCTGAAGATGTAAACACATAGTGTTTGTGCAGATTAGGATTTGATCTTAATATCTGAACATTTCAAACTAATGTGGAACTAAAAAAAATCTGCAGTTATGCATATGCACATATATGAATGAAATTAATAATAGATACATGTAGAGCATAATAGGATTTCGTATCTTAAAATATATTTCATACTTCATAATTCAAATGCATAATTTTTTTTAAATATTCTTCTATTATAAGAGGTTACAATGGTTGCCTACAAAGTAGACCTTCCAAATTTAAATCTGTTGCCTACAAATGAGACCTTCCAAATTAAAATTGGTTACCTATAAATGTGACCTTCCAAATTTAAATTGGTTGTCTACAAAAGAGACCTTCCAAATTTATGTTGCCATTTTCTAGTACCACCTCTTATACAAATAATACTAATAATAAAATTATTATTTGTACATACGTGCTTTAAATTTTACAAGTGCATTCTTGCATAAAACCTTGTAATTAATCATGTAACAAATGCAAGTTATCTAAAAGGACATATGAACATTTATTGCAATATCCATCATGATGTAATAAAAGAGATGAACTTTACATTTGAAGATTTGAAATATAATCCACCATATACAATAGAATTTTAAAAGATGCACCTCTTTAATTTGGTTCGCTCATACATTGATCATTTATCATTAGGCAATATATGATGCAAGAAGCGTAATTAAAAAATGCATATGAATTTTTCTCATAATTCCGGTCCTCTTATTCCAAACCAAAAACGACTAAAGTGAAAAGATTAAAGTTTTACCCGGGTAGTTAGCCAGGTAAGGATAGTAATAGAGGTTGATCAAAGATCAATTAAGTACCTCGTTCCTTACAGAGCGCGTTACGCAACCCTTAAACTTTACCTTAGACACCAACTAATCCAAGAAAACTTGAATCGATTCACTCAATGAGTTTTTGTTCCTTAATAGTATATAGAGGCTTTAAAATATTTCCTGTAAGCATTTAATTTGCCAAGCAATTATAATGCAAACATATATTGGATAAGGCCGAGGAGGGGTTTACCTATTGATGTTCGAACCTCATGATTTAAATGTCGTGAGAGCAAAACCCATCTATAAAGCTTACACATTAAAGAGGATTAATGAAAACAAGCATTTAACAGGTCAAATTAATCAGCAATAAACATGAGCAATTAATCACAGAGATAATCTTTACTTAAAAAAAAACTTTTGAAACCAAATTTTCATAGAACAGTCATTGTATTTTTATGAATAAAGAAGAATAATTCTCTGATGAACAGTGCTATATGTAAGCATTAAGCAAATTTTTTTTAACGAACATTAGAGCTGTTTTAAAAATGAACAGTAACATTTTTTTAAATAAAATTAAAAACTGTTGTAAATGAACAGTAATATTTTAAAATAAAATTAAAAACTGTTTTAAATGAACAGTAATGTTTTTTTAAATAAATTAAAAACTGTTTTAAATAAACAGTAACGTTTTTTTAATAGAACTAAAATTGTTTTAAATGAACAGTAATGTTTTTTAAATAAAATTAAAACTGTTTTAAATGAACAGTAATGTTTTTTTAAATAAAATTAAAAACTGTTTTAAATGAACAGTAACGTTTTTTAAATAAAATTAAAAGTGTGTTAAAATGAACAGTAAAATCTTTATTTTTTCAGAATGAACAGTAACAGTTACAAAAATAATTTTTTTTCAAGCAATTAACAAATAGTTTTAATTACTAGTTATGCCAACAAATAATGAAAGCAATTAGATTAGATGAACAATAATAAATTTGCTTAATAAACAAAAAAATTACCGAGCGAACTGTAACCCTCAGTGAACAGTAACAAAAATTTTTCTTTTTTTAAAATATTAGTTTAATAACAACTAAATTAAATTATTAGTTAACAAATAAACAAGAGCAAGTAGAGCAAATTACAACAAATTTAACTATTATTAATTTTCTCTCTTTTTTTTTAAACAGAAAGAAATATATATTTTTCCTGCATGAATAGTAAAAACGATGAACAATACTTTTTAATATAATTTTTCCGGATTAAAAGCAAAAGCTATAAACTTATCAATCTTCTAGATTGTTGGAAATTTACCAACTTTAAAGGTTATAGCAAGCAGATAAACCCGAATAAAATAAATAAAAGATAAATAAGAGATAAGAAAACCAGGCCTAACATGAGCAGTCGTGTAATCACTGCCCTAAAAGATTGAGAACCCGCCTATCACCCTGGCGCAGATGGTTCCCTCCTCCCTAGCGGTAAAAAACCCCGGAAACGGCCGGCCTCCGTACTCAGGCAAGAGTACAGAGCTTCAGCTCAGATGAAGAAGATTGCCCATAAAATTAATAACAAAATATATAGAGGGGAAAAACTATTTCTTTAAAACCAAAGGGGAGGATAAAAAAGCTTTATTTTCTTATGTTTTAGAATGTGAATAAGAGTGTATTTATAGGGTTAAGGGAGAGAGGATTCTTTCAATTTTCCGATGTGGGACTAAAACACAAAGGTAAAATTGTATTTTTCTTAATAAATATCCAACAATATGACTTGTTGTCATGATGGATAAGCTTTGGCAAAATTATATTCTAGCTTCACTGAGAAGCAATGTCCCTCATGATAAGACTCGTGAGGAGAGTCGACTCGTTGAGAGGAGTGACGACTCAAGGAGATGCTGGCTGAATCAAGTCGGGTGACGACTCGTCTCGCCTTTCAAGTCGACATGGAGGAGTATCGACTCGACTGGGCCGACTAGGCTCTTGGCGAGTTGCCTACAGCGAGAGGGCCGACTGGTCCTTTCGTGTCGGTATTGATGAATGTCGACTCGTCTGGTCGGCTGAGTCGGACTGCTAGCTGATCTCTGGCTATCTCTCCCGTCGGTTGAGATGTCGACTCGTCTGGGAGGTCAGGATGGCGCGTGCCGATTAGCATCGCCTTTCATGTCGACACTGGGATGTCGGCTTGTCTGGCTGGATGGAGATGACGACTCACCAGATCATATATTGGGGAACAATTGTACCCCATAACAATAATAATAAGTAAATAAATCTAATTACAACCAAGGAATTACTCAGATTCTGACATAAGACTCCCTAACCAAAAAAAAAGAGGTCATAATTGCTATCCCTTTTAACTTGTAGAAGATGTTTTAGGTTGCAACTCCAATTACAGATGCTTAAAGCAAAACCACAACTACAAGCTCTAGGGAACGGGGGGGAAAAGCCGACTGAAACCCAAAAGAGAAATCAAGAATTTGATTCCAAGCTCTGCCTGCAAACAAATTGTCCCGAAATTCAAAGGTCCTTAAAAAAAGGGTCTTCCACCTGCAATTCTGCAAACAAACAAAAATCTCAAAAGGACAGCTCTAAGTGATCAATCGGTCCAACACCACAGATCAACTTATTCCAACGCGTCAAGGAAACAGCCCCAATTAAAATAATATTGGGCGCCTACAGCTTGGTCAGTAAACATGCGTTACATACCCAATATGGATAAGGTTCAAACAGCTAAGCGTTTTAAATTCCCAAAGTAGAGGGATATTTTGACACCTCGCAACTGTGCCATAAAAAATAGGGACAGACTCCGCCACGTTCTTTGGTCCTTTCTCCTAATTTTAGGAAACTCTACCCAAAACAACCCATGACCACGGTAAAGGATCTTGATTCCCATGAATAAGACTAGTTTAATGGTATGTTGTTGGAAAAGAAAAGGACATGGTTGAAGTTATGGTGGAGAAGTGGGGAAAAGGGATAAGGGATGAGTTTCTAAATCTCTTTTGAGTCTTATCCATTTCATGGCTAGTTTAATTTCCTACCCGCTTTGCGTTATTATAGTATACATGTGGTGGACTGAATAGTGATGAACAACCCCAAAAGAGAAAAGTCCATGGTGTGAACGGTACGCACGGATAAAATTATAAGTCGCGTGTTTGGTCATCTAATTGCAAAAGTTTTTTATGGCAATTAAAGAAATATTAGTTATATTAGTTCTTCATAACTTAGTAGTAGGTGCTTATGTGCATAAGGTCATGGAGTTTCCTCTTTTTGAGAATCTCAGAAGCTGGAAATACTTTTGTACGAGATTTATAACAGATATTTATTAAGTTCTCATCCTCACGTGAAAGGATGTAGACCCTAATATTTATATCTTTTTAGTAGTTCATTTTGCTAAATAAATAATCACATCACAAATATCATCCGTTGTTTATTATTTAGAGAATTGTGTTTCAACAATTTTGGTTTTCGATATCATATTGCATTATGACGATATAAGAAAAGCTTTCAATACTAGAGTAACTTTAAATAATTTTTGTTATAGTTATGTCATTTATAGAAAAACATAATAATATTGTTTTCTCTTACTTAAGAACAATATAAAGAATATACAAGAGATATTTTTGAAAAAAAAAATTTATATATAAAATTTATTTAAATTAAAAAGTGCAAATGTAGAACAATTTTGCTGTATGCTTGTATTGTATGCAACAAGACAATGAAGCTTCCCTCCATGAAACTATACCATCTTTTTTCAAAAGAAAAAACTATACTCAATATATAATTTCATAAATTTAACGAAATGAAGTATGTAACAACTAACCATGTAAAACAATTGCCTGAAAAGTAAATACCAGAATATTATTACCAAGATAGCAACAATTTAAAGAAATAAAGTAGGATGCAAAAACCTAATGTCCCACTCTGAATCCAACCACATGCGCCCATGATTTTTTCTCCTAGCCAGTGATATTTATGACGGCCGCGTGTCTTCAGTCATGCTCCCTCAAATTTTGAAGAGTCAGAGACTCAGAAACCCTTTGGATGTACATAGCCAAGTTCAAGACCGCATCACAACCGTTGAATAATGAATTTTCGTTTTCTAGAGATTCGTGGAGAGCGCCACATAATCTAATATTTTATTCCGTTAAATGTTAGCTACTGAAACTTGACTTTTACATTGGTCCGAG
The DNA here is from genome assembly GCA_022839385.1 of Asparagus kiusianus. Taxonomy (NCBI): domain Eukaryota; kingdom Viridiplantae; phylum Streptophyta; class Magnoliopsida; order Asparagales; family Asparagaceae; genus Asparagus; species Asparagus kiusianus. Next base: position 109,657 of record BQKN01062478.1, read on the forward strand.
TCCAAAAGAGTATAAAATTGGGAATTTTAGGCCACTACTACAAAAGCCTCTATTAGTAACAGTTTATTTAATGACTGTTATTAATAGAGCATAAAAGAAACGGTTATTATGATGAACATTCATATCTTTTCAATAGAAACGGTTTTGTGATAATATGAGTTTATTATTTATTTAAAAAAAAGAAAAACTCAAAAGTTTACTGGTGAAGTCAAAATTTTACTTGAGCGGCTAATAAAAGAAATGGGGGGGAAAACCAAATTCACTTTATAAACATCCAAAACCAAATCAACCCCAAAATCCATCGTTCCACCAAAATTCGCCGGCCCCAAAATTAGCCTCTTCGACAAAGACGGTGATGGTACCAAATCTCAATCTCTCTCCCTCTATCTCTCATTGTGAGCCCTAGGTTTAGATCGCTCTGCTTTAATCAAGGAATCGACGAATTAGATGAATGATTTTCCTCTATTTTGAAGGAGATGGAGGATTTCGTAGATTTTTGGTATCTTGATCTCATGTTTGCGTTCTTCTTGTTGTTTGCTGTGATGTTAGAACCCTTGATCATTCTTTAGATTTTTTTTCTTTATTCAAGAAATCCAGTAATTTCAGTGTTTCATGAATGATCGGTTGCATGAATGATCATTCTTGAGATATTTTCTTGAATTTTTTTCTAGAAATCCAGTAGTTTCGTGAAAACCTTTTGATTTTTTTCCCGATTAGTTCATTTCTTTCATTTGCCCTAATTTGAATGTAGTGGAAGAATTTAACATTTTGGGGGTAAAATGACAGGGGGTATATGATGATGGGTAGAATCTAACATGTCTTTAAATTGAGTCCACTAGGCATCTTTCGTTCATTTTGTGCTTGTATATAAGCTTATGATGATGCTAGAGTTATGTGAAAACTTGAAGACTTTCTATGCTTCTATGTATGTCACTGATGTTGGTTCTTGGTATAATAAAAAATGCACTACATATTTTGATTGATTGCATATGTTAGTGATTGATGTTGGTTCGTTCATGCTTTACTTTGATGAAGGATTCCATGTTTGACAAAGTAGTTGCTTTGATTGATCCAACACGGTTGAGGTAGTTAATTTAAATGCAATCTACATGTTACCAATGATAAGTTTAGGAAAACAAAACAAAATTAGATCTTTTATTTTTTGTTTTGTTTTCGCTCTGCCAACCTGATGCTACCATGCAATCTACATGCTTACATGGTTTGCTTAGAGTGAACACTGCTGATCTCCTTTTCTGGTCAATGAACAAAATTTTGAAGATTCTATGTATTAAAATTGAATTAGAGAAAATAAGTGGTGCACTTTTAAGAAGAATGCATATTGTTCATAGATAAACATCTAAGCTCCAGTGAACATGTCATACTCGCATGACACACGAAGCTATCTTTAGACGTGCTTGATTAACACTTTTCTAATTCTATTACCGGTTTCAATCTACAATATCTCGTGTGTGAACTATCATTGATTACTCTTAATAACACTTTGATCATTATTCTGAAGTTTATATGAATCCTTTTTATCAAGTGGTTCCTATTATTTCCTTAGCACATGTAAGTTGACATTATGTTACCAATAAGTTAACTTTCTAGTATTTTTCCTATACTTGGATATTCACAGATGAATGAATAATTACAGTCGTGAGATTGAAACAACATACATTCATTTCAAGCCAAACATACCTTATATCCAGCTTCTAGTCCAACCAAATAGTAGCAATACTTGGGGGCCTGGATGTTTCAGCTGACGCTAATTTTAGCACATTATAAAATTTTATGCACTCTCAGGAGCGCATAATTCGAATCTACAGTATTCAGAAGATAGAAACATATCTAACCTTAGAGGGAAAAAAGGCTATACATACAAGTTCGCAAAATAATAAGAGTCCCTTGCCACAAGAGTTAAAATCGAACACTTCCTTTGCAGGTACACTGGTCATTACTACCAAAATATTAAAATTATCTTGCACAAAATGCTTACCAAGTTTTCGCAATTCAGAGAAATTGTGATGGTTTGTGCTTAAACTATATGACTGACTAGTGAATCTGATCTACCTGTAATCAGTTTATTCAAATCCACCCTTTATGTTTGCTGGCTTGGACAGGATCTTGGCGCCTAGTGAGTCGCATAGATGTTAAAAACTTGGTCAGTTGCCATGGGTTTCGCTTATTAGAGTTTCTCCATAGTTAGTTCCATTGTTTTCCTACTTTTTAAGGCAGTTCAAGAAGTAGTGGCTTTTACCCCAATGAAGGCTTTTCTTTATCTTGTCCATTCATAATTCACTGCTTATCTTGAGACTTTATCAAACAGTGTTTGCTTCTTTAAATTTCTGGAACATAAAACACACACCCTAATCGCATTAGTTGTTATTATCAAACTATATTTTATGATTCTGATGGATAAGAACTTTGTCATGCAGGTTTCAGATACTTCAGGACCTCATAGCACATAGCGATCAAAAGAGGGATAAGGCATCATTCCTTTGGAGGTAAAGATTGGAGATAGTTAGAAAACTCAATAGAAGAGTGGTGCAGTTGGTTTTTGTGTGGTGATATTTTGTTAACTCTGGTCATTATGTAGGTTATAGAATATATCTGTTTTTTACAAGAGAAAGTCAACAAATATGAGTCTTCATACCCATGATGGAGTGATGAAAATTCCAAATTAGCACCATGGGTAATTTTTCCTAACTAATGATAAACACTACATGTATGTCTGATATGTTAGTATGCCACTCGACTTAATCCTCGAACCATCAGTTTTTTGGTCATAATTCTGATGTTTCAATTATTTTGACTTCCTGGTATGTTCTACTGCCCCACCGTAATGTCGAAAGGCTCTGGTCTTTGGCCCCGAGGACGTCATGGAGCAGGTTAGGGTGGGGAAGGCACATGTGATCGACGTGGGTCAGTTTGGGTACTTTTAGGTTTTGGGGAGGAGGCGTTGCCGGTGGCCGTCTTCGAGACGTGGGTCAGTTTGGATCTTGATAGCTTGCGGCGATGATTGAGGTCTCGAATCTTCTCAAGAACACGTAGAAATCTTTCTCGGAGACGTAATGGAGATTCTTTTTTTCTATTCGAGTTCTATTTGGGAAATACCTTTAACTGTGGTTTTCGAATTTGATTTCAGGATTAAGGTGATGTATCATCATTATAGTGAGAGTTCAGGACTGGAAGCGCCTCTGATTGCTGATGATATTTGTGAGATGATCATGAAGGTAATGTCCTTCAATTTTGTCCAAAGTTTCTTACATTAATAAGATCTGATGATATTTACTTGCAATTTCTTAAATATAAGGATTTTGGTTTGAATATCACATTGATAATATAAAAACATCTAGTTAATATGTATGTCATGAGTGATTCATGATTATATGATTATATCTTTTAATACAATATTAACCTGCAGAAATGGATAGGAGCTCCATCTACTCGAAATGCGTTGGTGCTCATGCCTCTTAAGATTTCCTAATCTAAAAAATTTCATTGTGACCATTGAGAGAATGTTAGTGACACTGCCCTAACACAGTCCTTTCGGAAAATGAGTACAAATATGTGTAGCCTAGATCAATATAAAGTTTCACTCAACTTAACATTATTTATAGTGTTTGTTCGTATGTAATGGTATTCATGTCTTTGAAGTTGTGTTATCCTTTTGTATAATATTTTCGATGATATACATGAATATGTTTAAAACTATAACTATTTGTGAATATAATGTCAATAACTATTAAAATCTGTAGAGGCTTGAATTTTCTTTTTTCTATTTCTAAATTTCTATTACTTTTGGCAGGCATGACATGATATGGATGGAGGTTGCAAGGTGATAGATGGTGAATGAGAGATTAGTTTGGTGCGATGCAGTGGGAAGAAGCTAGAGACATGACGAAGGAAAGGCTTGCAACGTTGATAAGACATGGGCTCACCGTAGTCTTTATTGTTCAAGTGTACTAATCATGGTTTTTTTCTTTTCTGTTGTAGGTCTTTTGGGTAGGTTTTGATTTATTAGATTTGCATTTTAAATTTAGAGTTTGAGAGTGTGAAGGAGCGATGAACCATGTAAACCTATGGTCTAAAGAAGTACAGGCTTTGTAATTAGCATATTGTTGGATTTGTTCATAAAACATGTGTCAAACACTTGTTATTTGTTTAATAGAATTGCATTTAAATTTATTTACAAATGTTATTATTTGTTTCATTTTAATGATTGTGAAAATAAGCAGTGATATTTACTTGGTTATTTTAGTTGTTAATATGCTTGAGCAATGGTTAGGATTTTTGACGTGAATATTTTATTGTTTTATAGAATTAAAAGTTAATCCTTATAGCAATGGTTGTCTCCCGTTGTTAATACATTATAGTAATGGTTAAGATTTGCTGACGTGGATTTTTTATTTTTTATTAAAAATAATCTAATAGTAACGGTTGTTACTTTTGCAACAGTTGTACACCGTTGCTATAAACTAATTGCAACGGCCTTAGTAGTAACGGACTAATTGCAACAGTTTTAACCGTTGCTAATACATTAGAAACGGTCCAAACCATTGCTAATAGGCTTATTAGTAACGGTTTGAACCATTACTAATAGAGCCTTTTGTAGTAGTGGGCCATAGTCCCTCAATTCTTCAATAATACATGCCCTGCCTTCAATTTCTTTAAAAATTGGTCATGCGCCTTTCAAAATATGACCAATTTGTAAGATCCTTTAAGATTTGATGGAGATACGAGCAATTTCAAGAATGCGAGGGACTCGTTCGAAATTATTGAAGATGTTAAGGACTAGTATCAAAAAAATGACCGTGTAGAATTTTCACTCTGGCACCAACGAGCTAGGGAGCTATATATATGTACTCCCATCATGCCTTATTTTTCTTAGACCATAACAAGGAGCGTGGAAAGATTTATTATTGTTTGTTATCCTCTCTATACTTTTAGTTTATGGGTGAAGGATTGAAGCAAATGTATCGTGAAGTATCATCATCAAGAGCTGAGGATGAGGATGAGCTCGGAGAATCATCATCTCTCTCAGGGGAATCAGATGATGAAGTGGAGGATGAAGCCAACTCTCCTTCCAATAAATCTTCAAGCTCTTCTCATGGGCCTCTCCATGAGCTGTCTTCACTTGTATCACAGCTCCCTGTCAAGTGAGTATTCATTTGGTTTTTTTTTTCGTACCTTTTAAATTTAACGGTGGAAAAATATTTGTAACATGGTTGGTCACAATCTTTTTTTTTGGGACCAAATTAAGATCCTTTTTCTCCACAAAGAAAGAAACTCTAGCTTGAAATTTTGTGTTGATGGGATATCAAGACGAAGGCATAAAAAATTACGTGATGAATTCATTTTCAAACTTATATGTGAACTTAATTAATTGAGTTCTCTAGAATTATAGGGGGAAAATATATGTAACTGATTGGCTATTTATTCATTTTCCAATCTTAGGGCCAAATTTCATTTGATTGATGGACCTTTTTTTTTCTTTAAAAGAAAAGTTTGGAAATAATGGATCAACGGTCAACCTACCGCACCAACCTTGTGAAATTTCATTTGGATAGAGGTTTCAATCAATAGGTCTCGTCAACAACCCTCACCTATTTTAATTAGAGTTGGGGTAGGTTTGGCAAACGGAGCAAAACTGGACGGTACCAGTCCTGACCCAGTTTTGTATTAAACTAGTTTTGTTTTAAACGAGATCCCCTTCAAATCAAAACTAGTTTAGTGGTACTATTTGGGCAAAAAAATAGGGTTAAATCTAGCCCAGAATTTTAATAAACAAGAAACAATACAAAATTAGACTAGGTTCGGTGTTAGCCCAATTTTACAAAGTAGCCAAACACTCCCTCATACATAACCTTTGTCATCTTTTTAAATTTTGTACTTACAATTTTTTTTATTTGTGGGGGTATTGTAGGAGAGGCCTCTCAAAATTCTATCAAGGCAAAGCACAATCCTTCTCATCATTTTCTGATGTGAGTAGCGTTGGAGATCTCGCTAAGAAAGAGAGTCCAATAATCAAGAGGAGTATGAAGCCCTGCAGGAGCTATGGAGCGGGATTGGACGGTGAGGACCAGGAGTCATGTTACGGGTCACCATCTGGGCCTTCGAATAAAATCTTACCTAAGAAAGGCCCAAGAGGTTCTTGTGCTTCCTCAATTGCGAGAACCACCAGCGGCTGCAGCTATTTTGCCGGTGGAAAGCCCCCTGCTATTCCTATGCACAAGAACATGTAAAAATTTTAGCCTTTTAAATTGAATCATTAGAGAGAGAGAGAAGGAAGCCCTTTATTATGGAGATTTTGTGTAGAGGAGTAAAGCAGATGTCGAGGCGTTAATTAGAGTGTCATCTGGATTTACAGAGTTTTTTTCTTAATATTTAGCATTTATTGTGCCTTCTGTTGTTGTGTAGAGTATGCTATAGGTAAGAATCATTTCCTTAATTACATTGATCTTATATTGTGGAAAAATTCCTTCAGGACCCAAAATATGTGACCAATAGGGAGACAAGTGATGTATTCCCCTTTTATTATATAATGAGTTGGCCATTATTAATAATGACCAACTCATTATCCAATAGGAGGGAGACACCTCACTTGTCCATCCTATTAGTCTCATATATTATGTAATCATAAGCTAATAGAAGCACATTTCGGTTGCACTTTTGGCGCTAAAACGTAAATTCGATTTTTCGAATGAGGATAATTGGATTTTAGCCGTTTAACCTAATGGCATCCATTCTAACGTCGAGGCATGCCGTAGATGTCCCCGGGAGACGAGAGCATATTCGCCCGGCATTTCCTACGCAATTGTACGCGACAAAATTTTGAAGCCCAACCACTTTAAAAATAGTTTTATTTTATATAAAACATCTTTCATTTTAAATTTAGACATAAGCTAATAAGCCATCTTTAAAGAGTTTTGTTGCAATTAGTTATTTTGGTTTACTGTTTAGTTAATTTTTTCGATAATTGACCCCACCTAACTTTAGTTCAGAATCATCTGTTTAATATACTTGGTATTTGGTATTTGACAACTGGATAAAGCAAAATCGCAAAAAAGTTATGCAGTCCTGATGGTTTTTTGCAACAAATAAGAAAAATCCCTTTAAAAGTGGTTATGTATAACTTAGAAATAAAAGATAATTGGTGGGGGTGGGGGGGGGGGGGGGGGGGGGCTAATTTCAAAAGTAAATGCTAGTAATTTTGGAGCAAGGATAGTTCGCAATGCTTCATATTAAAGAGAGTTTGCATGGGGGTTACAATCAAATTTTATTTGGTCATACATAAATTTTGTTGAGGACATGTGACTAAATTTACAAATACGGTTTAAATCAATATATGATTTTAGAGAATTGTAATTGATGCATTTATCTCACGTGACAACCCTAAATCCGTATATAAAAAAATAATAAGCAAACAATATATTTACTACAAATCCATGATTTTTAACTTGTGGCTTTCCTTTTTTAAATGCAAGGATGCAAAATACATGAAAACAAACAGCCACTAAGGGGGGTTATTTATTGGTTGAGACAAGTTAGGACTAAGTGAGATAATTGTTCCAATAGAATAATTTTATCACTTTGGGATATTTTGAGTGGTGTAAAGTGGGACAATTTAGGATAATGGGATAATTTAAAGCTTTAATTTAACAATTCATGTGAGATAATTGATGATGACACCTTATTAAGTATAATATTTATCTATCAATTAAGACTAAATTAATTTACCTAATTGGTTTAGCATATTATTTGGTATGTTATTATAATGTAATACATTATTTTACTTTAAACTAACCTATAATATATTATATTATAATTACTAATATTATAAATATATTTAATGTTATTAATTAATTTATTATAATATATTATAATAATATGATATATTATATAATAATTGATATAATATACAAACAATATATTTAATATAATATTTCAATAATATAAATTTTAATCGAATATTATAATATTTTGTTTAATTCAATATAATATTATTTTAAATATTAAACTATTATTATAAATATAATATAATATTTTATTTTATGATAATTACTATAACTTAAATAGAATAATTGATGACATAGCTCCTTATTAAAATATAATATTTATAATGATCCTAATATACTATTAATATGTTAAATATTATTAATAAAAAATATTACTAAAATTTATAATATATTATATTAATTTTATATATTATCATACTTTAATATATAATAATTTATTATCATTTTTATTGTAGTAATAAAATATTATTTAATATTATAACTGCCATAATATTGACAATATAATTAAGTCTATTGATTAATATAATAAAGTATAATAAAAAATAGTAAATTATTATATAATAAATTATATTATAATATAATTAATATATTATTATATTAAATATATAAACACTGTTTTATAATACAATATTTATATCATAAAAATACTTTTATTCTAACTAATAAAATATATACTAAATAATATAAAGTAATATTATAATAAATATAATACTAATATTATAATATATGAAATGTTATTAACCAATATGTAATAATGATATATAATAATGTTATATTAGATAATATTATATAATTTTTTATTATCTTCTATTATAATATAATTTTATAATATAATATAATATAATTAAGGTATATTATATATTATAATACAATTAACATATAATAGATACTTTATAACTTAGTGCTTTAAAATTATCCTAATTTCTTCATGATTATCCTAAAGTTAAGAATAAGGTAATTTTTAAAGGTTGGGACAAAAAGTTTGTATAGAAGTAAGATAGTTTTGAGAAAAATAGGGATAATTATCCTAATCTCATTGTCCCAATAAATAACACTTTAAAGTGAAATCACAATCTCATTATCCCAATGAATAACATCATTAAAAAAGTCCCAAAAATTATTCTACTTAACATGAACTTACACCAACCAATAACCCCCTAAGATCGTTTGGCAAAGGGTTAAATGAAGGGTTAAGGAGACTTAACCCCTTCTTAACCCGCCAAACACAAAAAATCTATATAAGAGGTAAAATGGGTTAACCCTCTATAATTTACCAAACATCGAAAATATAAAAGGGTTAAATTAACCTCTTTAGAGGAATTAAAATTGAGTTAACCCCTCAAAATAAGGGGTTCACTAATACTCCTATTTAGAAGGATTTAAGAGTTAACCCTTCTAATTATAAAAAAAATAATCAAAATAATTGTTATTTCCAAACACTAAAACTGATCACAATGGCTAAAATAAAACTTGTTTAACAGAGGACCTAAGGAACAGCAAAAACCTATACTGCAGCAAGGATTTTCTCCCCGAGTAAAGCACCCCACCAACCCCCACCCCCCAACCTTTAGAGTAGTTTTTAATTTGCTCGAGTAAATTTCTCCCTTATTAGCGATTTCATAACCAAGAACATAGATTTTGCAGCCCTACAATCAGCGGTCTTGGATAATACAACAGTGATAAGATATAGTATACGGTGCAATATTTGTAAAAGATTTAACGTAGCAAGAGCCCCAAATGGCAACAGCCCCCAGCTCAAAACAATAGCAATGATCTGATTCTTACCGACAGCTTTTTGAGCCAAAAATGTGGTGGAAAAGGTTTTCTCTTTCCCTTTACCTCTCCCAAATGTAAATCTTTCTTTCTTTCCCTTTTGATTCCAAGAATTATTCCTTTCACAATCAGAATAATATGGGCAGAAATTGCCAACAAATGGTCGTCAGAAAAGATTAAACAAAATCTGGAGCATCCTGTATTTCCTGCTAAGCATCAAAATGCATGCCCGTATATCGCCTGTGCAACACCGTCATCATCGTTGGTCGCTCCAATAACATCTGCCACGGCCTTAGTCTTGTCTGATCCATTGCTAAGGGCGACGCCCAATGATGCTAATTCTAGCATCTCGACGTCATTCTCCCCATCACCAATAGCCATGACCTGGAGGGGGAAAAACAGATGGGAGTTACCAAAGAAAAATACACTTGTGGTAAGCCACCAAAAGCATGATGCAAGAATTCAAGTTCAATATGTTTCATTCCCACTGGCATACGCAAATATCTTTAAGGGGCTATTTGGTTGATTTGATAGAGAAACTAGATATTAGCTTTCCAAGAAAACCTAACAAGGATATGGTTTAAGCCCATTTCCTTAAAAAAATGGTCTGAAATTGGTTTCCCAAAATGACTGTCAAATCAACCAATCTTTGGTTGACACATCATCCCCTCTGTTGTTCTTTCTTGTTTTCAAGGTTGCATCCAAACACAAAATTGGAAAGATGGAGTGTAGGGGGGGGGGGGGGGCGCCCCCCCATTCATGGGTTTACCACCCCTTGCTCCCTAAAAAAATAAAGGTAATCTTAGCTCATCACCACATAAAAAATATTGTGGATACAAGGCTGGCACACTTATGGCAATGCACCCGAGTCTCAACAACCAACCAGGCCGTGAATAATCATGCCATATTATGTTAAGCGCAGACACTTCTGGAGCATTGCCCGCGGTTTGAGGCAAATTAATAATTTGCATACTAATAACTTTGAGTCAGTGAAGCTCAATCTAGTATAGTGATTAAAATTGAATATGAAGCATAATTTCTGATCAAGTGAATTGTTAGCAACTGGGTATTCGAATATCACATATCTCTACTGCAGTTATAGATCTTAAACTCGATCAATAACAATTTGTATTAAAATGGGAAATCAACTGGCAACCTCTTCTGGCATACCCTTTCTTGTTCATCCAAATACCCCTAGTGAATAAGTCCGAATACTAAATAGGATCACGCATCAGGTCACTTCTTTGGTAAATTAATCCTACTAAAATGCTTAATAACATTAAGCCATGCCTTTGATAGATAGAAATTAGCTTGCATTTGGAGAGAAAAGGACAATTAATCAAATAGTCCATTCATATGATACACAGTAAAAGAGAATAAAGGGGAGGTAGGAAAACGAAAGTAGCTCACACCTCCTTTGGGGAAATACCAAGGTGATCCAGCAGCATTCTTACTCCATCGCCCTTTGAGGTACCAGCTGGGACAATTTCAAGCATGTCAGGCTGTGCTTGAGTAACACCTGCTCGTCCTTCTGTTGCCTCTTCCCAGTGCGGCCTTAAGACTGATGAAACTCCCTCAGCCGTGTCAAGAAATAACAATTTCTGCAAACGCACAACATTTCTAATAAGATATGAATCCTCATATTTGCCGCATCAGCAGATTCAGAATTTGAAGCACAGCTTATATTAACTGGGTAAATACTGTAACTATATTTATAGATCACGTAACAGCACAACCATTATCAGTGTCAGTTGGACAAAAATGTTACAGCGGATGGAGCATGTCCAATTTTGAGGGTGGAACCAAATTATAGGATAAAGAAACAACAAACCACATATAGAGAGTACAAGACTCTTACAAGACTCTTTCTTTCTTTTTCCCCCCTTTAAATTCAGAAGAAATATTTGGAGACTCAACATATAAAGAGGACCATTGATGCTGTAACACGAGGAGAAAACAGCAAAACTATTTTCTAAGTTAACAATATTACATTCATGCATGAAGAAATTGCTCATCCAACATCGCAAGGCAGCATAAATTGCATTTGTATTTACAGTGAAGAGAAAAAGATCAGCCATTATTCTAAAATCATTTTCTTTTCCAATGAACTCGCCATGCAAGATGAAGATCCATGCTTGCATGTGACAAGGTAACCCTCTCTGCTGTTTGAAGCAGATAATTAAAGCACCATAGTCCATGATTGCCCGTGGTTGGCTCATCAGTAAAAACAGTGATTTGGTTACGGAAGGTCCCACATTCAAAATGCAGTTGTGACCTTTGTCAAAATAATGAAAAAAAAATTCCCCACACTTTCTCTCTCACAGGAGGGAACCAAAAGCACGACCTTCGTGTCAGCATATGATGTCTACTTTAAGTTGCATGGCTACTTTACTCTTCTTATATAATCATAAACTTCTAATTTTTTAAAGGCCTTACAACTCACTTAAGGCTCTTGCACTTATTAAAACTACAGTCTCACAGCACTGTCCATGACTCCTGGCAATGGGTTAATTCCAGTCACAAAATACTGCAGGTTCAGCTGACTAGTATGTAGTAACAAGTTATTACTGCTCTGCCCAAAGCCTAAAAGTTTCCTAGCTTACACATGTAACTTACCTGTATCTCAGCAGCAGCTAGAAGCTGATCAATTGAAGGCATAACCTCAGCCTGCATCATAACAACTATCATTAGGCTACGTTAACTGAAATATGAAATGTAGCACGAACACTCTTATCTTGCTATTACCTTCGGCTCATGATATATGGTATGCAATGAATCAACCATAGGATGATCATATAATGTAAAACATCGATCCTGACAAAATGCTATTAGAGGAACTTCGTTCTCTAAAGAGTATAAAAATGCCTGCATTTGACAATGTAATGTTACAGACAAATAAAACCTGAGAACTGTCTCAAAATATCAGCAAAACACAAAAACAACCATTATTCAAGGCCATTACATAAAACCTAACTTTATGACTTGTGATATTATGTACGCCAGAAGGTTATGCTTGAAACATGACTGTATTATAATTACATAAAAGGAATTTATATACCTAGAAGATGCATCATCACACTTCATACAACAAATGTTCTTGTCTTTAAACATCAACAACGATCATGACTCATAGAAGGAAAAGACCAAAGCCTAGAAACGGGAAGGCATTAATCTGTGCAATGAAAATGATAGGTAAAACCCAACATCACTCACTACATACCTTTACTAAAAGACCCAAGTATAAAGAAAAGTAATAGCAGCTTAAAATTATTTTACGCTTCAAAAGCCAAATGAAAAAGACAGATATGACTCATAGAAGGCATAGGCTGAAGGAAAAGACCAAAGCCTAAAAACGGGGAGGCATTAATTTGTGGAATGAAAATGATAGATAAAACCCAACATCACTCACTACCTGCCTTTACTCAAAGTGACCCAAGTATAAAGAAAAGTAATAGCAGCTTATAATTATATTACACTTCAAAAGCCAAATGAAAAAGACAAATAGAAAAGAATTTCAATAACACTAGATACAAAGACCAACCAATCCTGAAATTTAATTGAATTATACTATGTCTTCATACCTCTCTACAAACATTTTGCTCTAGGTTTCTTCTGGCAATCTCTCTACCTTGTCGTCCATAAACAAGCAAACCCTGAAATTTTCAATTCTAATGAGAATGCATAAAACAATTACAATCCGAATCATTCAAAATTAAGTAAAATTTCAATCAGAGTTCATTAAGAAAAGGGATGTCGGATCTTAAGTCACACTCCTTTTAACAAAATGAGCTACCCAGAGATAAGAGCGAGGTCCACTTGCTCTGATAGCCTCAGCACGAGTCCATCTCTTTGTAGCTCTCATTCAACAAAATCAGTTGTCATCTCGTACATATTAGTTCCATAAAAGAAATCAACTACATTGATCATTTTACAAGCAAGTAAAAAAGAATCTTTGTGAGCAGCAATTACGGCCCAAGCAGTTGAAAGTTTAAACATGATCTTGAAGGTTGTCCTACAATTAGTTTTCGATTATGCAAGTATATAGCTACATAAAGTGACATGCTTTGCATCTAGTTTTGTTGATATAGTACATAAAAAGCATATCAGAATGACATGCATATAAACTTTAAACTTGTGATTTAGGCCTACCATTTCTCTTATATTGTTTGACACAAGAGAAAAAAAAAGGATTCTATAGTATGTCACATGCTGAATCATACATTTTAAAGCTAAGAAGTTTCATGAGGTCTTAGGCCCTCAAATTTATCCACATATCACCATAAAAAAGTATATGACCTTATCTTTCTTTTTCTTTGTCTCCTCCAATTTCCTTATAACCCACCAGTTCTTATTGTCAATGTTCTCTTCTATTCAGAGTTGCCAAATGTCTTGTTCAAATGAGAAATGAAAAATATTCATGCAGTAACCAGAAGAGCAAAACAAAATACAAAGAAAATGCCATACAAGAACTTCCTTGAAAGTGTAAGGATTTCACTTATCAATTATACACCTAATCATGACAACATGCAAAGGGATAAAAAGAGTAAACATCGATACTTGAGTTCTCAGGCTTCTTTGACAATGAAAGGATCATACAAAATTGACAATCTTTGCAAAAGCTTATCAGATTATATGATAATTTGTAATCTAAAAGCTACACATAGGGAACAACCTGCAGAAAGATGCCTGGTGATGATTCAGATACAATCCCATCTTTCCCAGTTAAATTGACCATCTTCAAGGCATTTATAACAGCTGGACGAGTCTGTTACCATAATATAAAACACATGATATCAGAGACTGGTTTACTCAATGACATCAATAACTTTAGTGTGATGAACTATAACTCACATCACAGTTTCATATTCCTGTATGAAAAGCATGATAATATCAAGAGTATAGAGCTTCTCTCACCTTACCAGTGGCGATCACAATGTTCACTCCCCTTGAAATAGCCTCTTTTAGAGCCTCTGCTGTTGTGGTAGAAATTTCACTTTGACTATTCAGAAGGGTACCTTGTTTACATTAAAAAATGTTAAGATACATTAGAACATCACAGAGTAGTTAAACTTCAAATTTACTGAGTGTTAATGCTGCTCACCGTCCATATCACAAAAGATATAACTGAACTTTGGTTTATAAAACCGTAGGCTGCCTGCTTTTCTCATATCTTTGGTAACTATTCCTGTAAAAACCCTCAAACTGCCAGGCTATCATATAATCTTATACATCAAAGTAGACTCAAGAATAAATGCAATAAACACTCATATAGACAAATGAAATGGTAGTAGCAATTGGTGCAGAGAACAACTTACCATCAGGGCCGTCTGACTGGAGGCATCCATCAGTTATATTATCATATGCGCACGTAATTAAACCTTTGCCCTTCCATCCTAGACTTTTGAAGATAATCTCTTCCTCCTTCTGCATTTCCGCCTCGGCTTCTTCACTTATCTCATGATCAAAGCCCAGAAGATGTAATAGGCCATGAACCTAAGTAAAGCTGAACCAATTAATTTGTATAATTGCTGGACTTGATTGTGCTGAAAACTCGCGATTAACATACATATTAAGTTTTTGCAACCCGAATGTTACCCTAATAATAGCCCATTCACCCACCCCCTCCCCCGCCCACCCACACACGTAAGCATGCGCGTGCATACATACAGACAAGCGGATGTGTGTTTGTGTGCATGCTCATGACGTTTACTAGGGTCCTTCGTACTATCGACTAAGACATCATCATTTCACATGTCAGTATCACATGCGATAATCTTTGAGAACTCAGTATTTCATTGCAAACCAAGCACCACTTTAAGATAAATAATATAGATCATACCTCTCCACAGGTGATCCAAAAAAAAGTGAACATAAAACTCAAGGTTTATAGATATTAACATAACATTTATAATTATAATAATGTATAAACATATAATGTAAATATGTACCACAAGAAAACTACTTTAGCAACATTTAGTATCACAAAAACATTGCACTGGATGTATAAGAGGAATCACTACGGGGGATGGTACCCCACATATAAATTAAGCTATAGAGAATTATTTGAAGAAACGTAAAAAATTGTATGGTTCTGTAGAATAAAAGTAGTTAGTGAAGTTACCATTAGTATTCGAATTTCATCAAGTAGCGTATGTCCTCTTTCTTCTGCTTGTCTTGCAGCTGTCTCAACAGAAATGACTATGTCCCCCAGCAATAGCTGCGTGCATGAAAGAACATGTGTAGCAGGAAAAGGAAAATTTTGAAAGGCATCAACACTAAGCTTTTCAAAGATTCTTACCGTGGGATTTTCAAGCTCAGGTATATGTTGTGACATTGAAAGAACATCAGTAGTAGCATCCACACCTCTCCATTCTTTATTAAGTTTTTGCATAAAATCATCATTACAAAGCAATAAAGAGAGCTCAGCCTTGTCAAATACACCAACGTCACTGATTGAAGCATCTCTAGTTTTGTACTTAGAGTTATGCAGACCGTCGAATGCAATTTTCATAGCCATTGGAACATTCAGTTTCAACATTTCTGAAATGCTCTGCACATACACTTCAAAATAGATAATCAAAAAGAAGGCATACAACAACAAAATCACGATTCACAAGTAATTCAGATATCCCAATTCAAAAACAATGTACATCAACAACTTTAACCTACTGCCTGCTAGCTCCTTTTCATGGTAATTTGTACAAAGCTATTAAGAAAATTCACAATGGCAAGAAAATAAGAAAAGCGCATATATTAGTCCAATAACATGAAACATAATAACTATTAAGACTATATACTCCAGAAAAGAACTATAAAACTATTTGCTCTCCCAATAACACCATATTCACAATATCAAATCAAGCAACAAGTCAGCAATTTGTAAGCACTGTAATTAGGTTACATCACAGGATAACCCACATTGGAAGAAAAAAAAACCGCAACAACATCAAGCCAGAAATATACTTAAAATGAAGTTACTAAGCACATTTCATAAAAAATAATTTTTTAAAAAATCTAAAGTTTCAGCCGGAATTGACACCAAGCTGGTGACTTTATTCATTTACATCACCTCACAACAAACAATCTATTAAATAAAAAAACAAAATTTTAGTGAAAATTCATAATGGCGAGAAAATAAGAAAACCACATGTATTACTCTGATAACATGAAACCTAATAACTATAAGACTATATACTCCACAAAAGAACTATAAAACATTGTCTCCCCCAATACAACAATATTAACAATATCAAACCAAGCAACAAGTCAGCAATTCGTAAGAAATTTAATTAGGTTACATCACGAGATAACTCACATCAGAAGAAAAAGAACCGCAACAACATCAAGCCAGACAATTTACTTAAAATGAAGTTATTAAGCACATTACATAAAAATAATTTTTAAAAATCTAAAATCTCAGCCGGAATTGACACCAAGCTGGTGAGTTTATTCACTTGCATCACCTCACAACAAAAAACCTATCCCAAAAAAAAACGTAAATTTAGTGAAATTACCATGAGTTCAGGATCCTCAGGCAACTCCTCCTCAATACAAATCTTGACATCGAGCTGAAGCTCCTTCTCCTTGGGAGCCAACTTCCTCTTCGCAGCTAGCCGCCTCCTCGTCTTGCGAAACCCCCGAAGGCTCGCAAAGATCCCGCCAAAGGGAGAGATCTCGTGGATGCTCCTCCTCGACGAACCGAATGGGTGGATCGAGAAAGACAGGTGGGAAGAAATCGGAGATAACGACGACGACGATGAAGCTATTGGAGATCTCAGCGGTCGAAGGGAGAGAGAAGAGTACGAGATCGAAAGGCGAGGACGACGAGAGGATCTCGAAGAAAGAGGGAGAGCTCGCGTGATGATTCGAGCCATGGCGGGAAAATGTAGAAAGGGGATAATAAGAGGTCGTGCCCTAAAATAAGGGGAGCAGGAGGAAGAGGAGTGAGGGCGAGAAGGGCGACGGGTTATGCAGAGCAAATGCGAAAGTGGGTCTCGGGTCGGGTCCCTAATGCATATCTAAACCTGTTAAGAAAATTATGGTCAATAGTTAAATTTATTTTTAAGATAGTTTAATCATATTAACAGAAAACAGTAGAAGATTCACAAACCAATAGATCTTGAGGATAATTTTTAAATTGTCAAGGTTTCAGGGACGTGTATGCAGAAAATACTTACTGGAAAAATTCTACATGTTTAGCTAGATCGAGTTAGTTGCTCCAAAAATGTTAGATGAAATAAAGCTCACTAGGTTGCAGTAAGAACTCGATCCATCACAAAATGGTATCTAGAGAATAGCGTTTCCCCTTCTCATCTCAGATATTATTTCCACGATCCAAGCCAGAAGAGTTTTAATTCCGCCAGCACAGAGCAGGAGTTTCTGCACATTAACTCACAATTCCGTATCAAAATCTCAATACTCTCCAGTAGATAATTTCAGACATAGTTCTCTGTCACGTGAGTTTTCAAGCCAATTCTAGAATTATTTCCAACTTCAAAGGAACAACAGCAAATGGTATCACGCTCTAGTTGCAAACTAAATAAGGTTGAGGATCTACCAGATAGAAAAAGAAGGAACAAGCAACATAATACAAGTTCTTCGGCCGCAGCACAGAGGCATCAGATTCCGCACAGCATAACGAAAACAAATTCTAATTTCAGAATTGCTCATGGAAGTTCCAAACAAGATCAAGATCAAGATTGAAAATCATATAACTTAAACAACGGACAACTTGGAAAATTTTCACAACAAACCGACCGTTTATGAGATTTTTTCAGAATCCAGTCACAAAAACTCTTACGGGTTTTGACCTCTGCGTTTCTTTTTGATCCCATCTTATTCGACAACGCACAAACTTCTTGTATTCCTGGAACCTAGCCTTTTCCTCTTCCCTCTTCTACCTACAACTATACAGAGATGCCGCTTGTAGCAGATACCTTTCTAACTAGCAAGCACAAACTCTGGAAGCCGCCGACTCGAAACTGGAGGACAGCTGCAAGATAGCTTCAACGAAGTAAAGAGGCAAGATAGCCTAGAAATCATGGGCTTGGAACGAATAATTCTATAAGATGAGACAGTCAAAGCTTTACAAGCTTCATCATCGGAGCCATAACCTTCAAGATCAGCATCAGTTATTAGAACCTCGTCTCCAGTGAGAGAATTAATTGGGGAAAGCCTTGCAGATTTCGATCGAGATACTCTTCTTGCAGACATGCTCGGGGTTTTCCGATGACGCTCAGAGGTAATGTAACCTTCAAGATCTGCCTCAGTTACCATAACTGCATCAGCTGCAGGATAGTTGGTCGGTGGAGGGCTTTGGATTGCAGGGAATTCACATTTGCGCTTGCTGTATTCTTGAACAGCCTGTGAAATTTTAACAAAAAGTTAGCCGGGAAAACGTTAAAAACTGGTGTCGGCTAAAGAGCATCACAGATGTGTTCAAGTTTAATAGTAATGAATAGGACCCTAAATGCAACAATTACAGGAAAAGAATAGCCTGGTCAAATATCCTGGACAATATGAGACAACCAACGGATTCCATATCTTGATTAGTCACCAGAATCACCACCTAATTTTTATCTCATGTAGTATTCAAGGCTAGAACAAAAGAGGAACAAATTGCAGATCATTTTTTTCCCTTTTTGCTGGGAACATTTGGAGTGTAACAGTTGATGCACAGAAAGCCTCGCGATAAACGCAACAGAGCTGCTACTACTGAATAGCTTGGGCAAAGAAACTAAACAAACATGCCAGCAGGAAAAGGAAAAAATATATAGCAGTAAGGCTACCACCAATACCTGCCACTGTGAAGGAGCAAGTAGCACGCGAGGCCTTATTGCTCGAACATATTCTAGAGCAGTATCAGGTGTCATGTTCTTATACTCAACCTGCCATTTGAAAGTATAGAGATGTGTCAGAAGCTAGCTAATGAAACAGTCACAACGGCTTGAAAATCAAATTTGCTTGCTATTGAACAAGCTGAAAGTTACCAAATAACATAAAACAATGGTTGTGCTGCGTCCCCTCCCAGCTTTACAGTGCACATATGTTGTCCTCCCACAGGCTGCGTTCCCTAAAAAACAGAGGGGTAACAGGTGAAATTAGAGATCTAATTCAGAGGATGAAACAGAATACTTGGTAGGCTATAATGCCATATGAAAATGTCCTTATTCCAGAAAGTAATTTTGAACAATGTCAACTAGATTGTCCGGATAATAAATTACAGATTCAAATGAAACAAGTAAGATGACTGTAGCTTGGTGAATTAGAGATTATGACACTTTTGAAAAAGATTATTTAAGAAAAAAATAAAATTTAACCAGCTCCTAATTGCATTGATTTTCCTATTTTCCAGCTTTCTTAGTCAGAATTGCAACTCGTTTTTCCAGCTTCTACTTCTAACAATATTATCGTGAATCATTGCTGAACCACCACACACACACATAGAAGCCTTAATGAATTTGGATAAAGATTGAAGATCATCGCTCCAGAGAGTAAATAATGAGAACTATCTGTACCAAATAGTTTAATCAAAAAACACAAATGATCAAATTAAACTAATGAATTAGCAATAGAGCACATCCAAGGCAAGCAGGTCTTTCTTTCAAATAGAGGTGAGATTTGAACAACGCAATGAGGCATGAAGCAAAGATCATTTTAATACCTTAGTGTTGCGACTCAGTGACTTAATAAAAGCTAACAAGAACAATAATCGGTGAGATAAATGTGTAATTGATATGCATGTGATAGGAAGCTCTACATTGAGAAGGAAGGAAAGTGGGCATTAAACTAACTTAAAATATGCAATCTTCAAATTTATACTGAGTACTTACACATAAAACCAAAATAAGTCTACTAAATTATATGGATAATGTATCACATGATACATATACATGTTAGAGAAAGTCAAACAGCTATGCTGCATAGGTACAGGTATGGGTCGGTATGGGTATGGGTAGGGACACGAAAAATTTGTAAAAGGTTGGGTATGGGGACACGGCTATACATGTATGTTATGTATATTTATATGTATTAAAATTAAAATTTTACATAAGATCAATATTGTTTTTCATTTGCATAAGATCAATCTATAAGAAATAAATGTGGAGTGTTAGAATATATGTCCCAGAAGTGTACTAGGAGTGAATTATATTGAAAAGATGTATTATATATTTGGGTATACGCTTGAATAAATGTATGCATATATTCAAGAAGTTTTGGTACAGGTATGGGTACGTGTCGGGTAGGGTACGAGTTCTGATAGAACTACCCATGTAACATAACAAAACAGTGAGTTGGCGACGTATCTGTTCATAACTTGCACGCTCCCAGAATTTGTACAATTAAAAACTATGCAACAAGAAAGCACATGTTGCATTGAATGGCATCCCACTCAAGCAGAGCAATGTTAACATGTCACATAATAAGCCTGTTATTCAGCAGACGTGTCAAACAAGAACAAGTAACTCGTCCTTTATAAGTTTTTTGAACAGGATATCAAAGAGCTCACATCCACATAGTATAAATGTCAGTTTTCTCTCCTTAATCCACCAAATAAAATTTTATTTATGTGCATGAAACTTCAATAATACAATGGAAAGGTATTACATAATCAATATCTTTGACAACTTAAAAAAACACATGGATAAAGATGATTCTACATCATGTAAATTATGGCATCCATTTGAAATAATGAAAAAGAAGATATGTAGTTAGGAAAAGATCTACAGCTCAACATACATTCACAGGAGATGGAGCAAAAAAATTAAAGTAATAACCATGTTTTACTTACTATGGATGAAATCTACAGCTCGGCATATATCCACAGAAGATGGAGCAAAAAGGTAATCCCTCGTAGGAATTACTAGATGGTCAATCCCATGCTCCTGCAAACAATAGAATAAAAAGAAATTATGAGCACCTTCATCAATAACAAGGCTTACAAAATTGTTTGTTACATTGCATCCAATGTAGTAGTAAAAGACAGAATACAATGGTGCAATTCATGTGGAATGAGATGCCAAATGGTTGTAAGCTATCAATGAAGAACAGGACACGCAGTATCACATTCCGGTGTAACAGGTCTAAGATATAGTAATTCTCCAATACCTGTACACTCTTAACACAGCCATTCACATGTTTGCTTGTTACCATAAATATGCGTAACTATATCAGTTTAGATTGAACTTAGCACTATGTATTATAGAACCTTATAGTTCAAAAAAACACTACATTAATATTAGTGATATAATTAATGCCACCCATTGTTCAGATAATGCAAGCGGTCCTAATTTTCAAAAACTCTGGACGTAATCATGAATTTCTGACAGGACGAAATATGATAAATACCAATTGAAAGATTGGAAAGTCCGTTGTTCATTGGAAAGTCCGTTGTTCATTTCTATGGTCCTTATTTCTGACCAAACTTATGCTTTAAGAATATATAGTACTGATGACATAGTGTTAAAGTAATAGTTATATTTTCAGGCATACATGTAATTCCACGGAAATACTTGGCTGCCAGTCTGGCAATGTTTGCCAATTTACATGGAAAGTTTTACTTTTACTAGCAAATGCATTAACAATGTAGAAACAGCTAGCAGAGTTAAAACAGTTGTCTAGAAAGGATCAGATATAGTTACTCATGTGGTTGTATCAAAAAATGCATTGAAATTTTTTTTCAAAAGACAGACATTACAACCCAAAGAATAAAATCAGATGTAAACTCATGTCCCAAAATCGTGAAGAAAGCAATTACCCGGTACAAAGATGATGGAACCAGAGTCTCATAAGGTTCATTCAAGGTAATTACACCACGCACTCCAAGTTGTTGCAGGCGAGGAACATCGTTAGGAAATGGTACAGCACCAAGCAAAAGAAACTGAAAAACCAATATAGCAAGCAAGTAAGGGGAAGTTTGCCTTATCAGATCATCTATAAGCTAGAAGCGAGAAGTCAAAAAATGATAATCAGAATCAGCTAGAGTGATATATACTATTACATGCAGGCAATGCTTAAAAAAAGATTAGTGATCGATAAGTCAATGAGAAAAATCATGAAGTTTCCCATTTTAAAAGGATGTCGATGCCCTTGTCAAACTATTAATTACATTCCCTTGATAAACGACCTACATAAGCACAATTATTAGTAAATAAGATCATGATGATAAGTCCATTTCATAGCACATAAAAAAATTCACCCAAGAAATATTATCCAAAACATAGTATTCTTAAAATTAGTTTAAAAACTAGCACTTTTCAGTTTTATTATTTTCACGATCTAGTTGGGAAAACAATCACTTTGGACGAAACTGGGGCAGTGATCATGGTCTTCAATCAAGGCAATAATCGGAAGTTTGACAATGTTCCTCCATTAGTGATTCTAAGAAATCATCAGTAGCTGTAAGCACATCCAGCCATACACAGATGGAACATCAAACCACACACGAAATTACCATTGTTTGGTAACCACTGGGACAGGAACAAGGTAGCGCTGATTTGGACCTTAAAGTCCACAAATGTTTTTCAACACTGGCTGAAATGCTCAAATGTTTGTTAGGATCAATTTTCCATTTAGGATGTAGAATATACTTCATTTATTGTACACTTTTTTAACACAATTAAATATCTTGCGGAAAGCGAAAGTAGGAGGAAAGTGGCAGGACAAAGCTGAGGCCCTAGCAGGCTTTAGTGATTTTTATCGGTAACACCAGGGCTTTTTCAAAAACCAGAAAAGTAGAAGACACTAAAAAGAGGGCCTTAGCAGGATTTAGTGAGCCTTAGTAGCAAAAAGCACCAGGGTTTTTTTGAAAAACATAAAATTAGAAGACACTAAAAAAGAGGGGGGAATAGGAAGAAAATAAGGAATTGCAAATTTGCAAAAGAAAGAAAACAAATAAGTAATTGATGCTAAAATTTTCATAAAAAACAATAAACATCAACATAAGAGATCTATATAAAGCTTTCAAATCTTGAACCCGGTGTTCCTCATTCCAAATGCAATAGTGTAGCAAGGGATGAAGTGGGCTTTAGTGGGTTTATTACAACAATGCAATTAATTAAGCATGCATTATTGTCATAATATATACGTTGAAGCTAATAAAAACTTCAACTGCAACAAATCGTTAATTTTATTTTCAGTATTGAGGATCAGTGTAATTCTATCACTAGTTTCCAAAAAAATATAGCAAGCAAATAAGTATATTAACCATTATGTCATAATCTCCTGCCAATTCCCCTCTTCTCACCTGATATCTCCATTGCTAAGTGAATATGGTTGCTCTAAGATACAAGAGCCTAAGCCATGCTAACATTTTAGATATATTGGGTCCCAATAAACTGGATTCAAGTATCATTTCTATTAAAAAATTTATCAGCATAAAGCTGGCTGCAGCTACAAGGCTAGAATCGAGGCTCAGATGGCCAGTCTTTCATGGGTTTGAACTCCACATCATTCCAACATGAACACAATTTCTTCTCAATTGAATGACTTGACGATGCTCATGATCATATGGTACCACGGTTAAGGAAAGTGCCAAGTCAACGCTTGTTTAGGTGATAATATATCATTAAATGGTGCAGGCATGAACTAGATATACGCTATGCTATGAAGAGCATGTATCGCAACAAACCTGGATAAACAACCATCAAGATTATTCAAGAGGTGGTAAGGGTTAGGTTTAGAGATTATTCAATAATTAGAAACTAAACATGTGCTGAAAGAACATAATTTTACAAGCAACATCTTATGATTAAACTGCTGTCATTAATCATATCATTCCCTTTGACAACTTGCATCTTATGTCTTACTTATTGTCTGAAAACACCAGCACAAGTAAGAAACTAACTACTAATGTGTGCAATGAATATGGTAAGCACATATATCAAGATAAGCTGGATCCTTATTAAAAACATGCTACCCATGCAGTCTTTTTCTCCACAATTCACAGTTATAGAGTTACCAATTGCAGCCACCCCACACTCAAGAAAAAAAACAAAAAAACAAAACACACACAAACACACACACACACACACACACACACACACACACACACACACACACA
>BQKN01062478.1:141460-168667 GCA_022839385.1 Asparagus kiusianus
TTCAAAATGAATCTGACTTATTTTATAGTAAGAAAATAAATGAAAAAACAATAATATTGATATTTAACTACGTGCATTGCACGTGCACAAGAACTAGTTAAAGAAAAAATACAAGCTCTCAAACTAGGGTTTTATCTCTCTGAGATTCTCTCTTTTTCTGCTGTCAAAAACTCTCTTTTTTCGTGTGTATATAAGCCCTAAAAACGTTTAGATATATATAGAGTCCTGAAAGAAACAGAATCCAAAACAGTTTAGGAAATTGTTTGTTTGACTGCGTCGCGGTCGACTGTGGCGGTCGACCGCGCAGGTATCGCTGTCGACAGCGGCGCTCGACCGAACCACTTTTCCGAGAGCAGAAAACATTACAGTGTTGGCGCGGTCGACCGCCACGGTCGACCGAACTGATTCCCGAGACCAAAAATCCCTACAGGGTTGGCGCGATCGACCGCCGTGGTCGGTCGACCGCCTTCAGCTCTGGCCTCTTGTCGGCTTCTGTGCACGTTCACGGTCGACCGCCACGGTCGACCGTGCAGGCCTCCTCCTGTTTTTGTCGATTTTTCTCCATCATTTTGATTCCAGTTTCGGCTTTAACTTTGGGTCTATATTTTGGACTAACAATCTTCCACTTGGAGACCAAAGTGCCATCAGCGAGTTCACCCAAACTCTCCTCTTCTTCACATGTATCTTCTCCTCCCCGAAAAAAAATCCTTTCTTCAATCAATAATATCCCGGCGATCTCGCTGATCCTCGTAGTGTGTCTCCGCCTTCGTCTTCTACTCGTGAAGGCCAACTGAAGTTACCCACAACTCCAGTTTCTTAATGGTGACTGCCTTTATCAATATGTTCGTCGGGTTTTGACTCCCCAAAATCTTCATTAAGTGTAATTTTTCGTCTTCAACTAGCGAGCGTATAAAATGATATTTGACGTTGATATGCTTCGTTCTGGCATGATATACTAGATTCTTGGCAAGATGTATAGCGCTCTGACTATCACAATAAAGAACTCCTCTTCCTTGCTTCAGATCCAATTCTTCTAAGCACCCGTTCAATCAGATCATCTCCTTACTTGCTTCGGTCACCGTAACATACTCAGCCTCGGTTGTAGATAAAGTCACAATCTTCTGCAGATGTGAGACCCAACTCACTGCTATCGACGCTAAGGTATAAACATACCCCATGGTGCTTCGCCTCGTATCATGATCACCGGTGAAGTCTGCATCCACGTATCCCTGCAGCACCAACTTCTTTCTCCTGAAACATAGTGGTTTGTTCGTTGTTCCCCTCAAGTACCACAATATCCACTTCACGGCCTCCCAATGCTGTTTCTCTGGATTGCTAGCAAACCTGCTCACAACTCCTAGTGCATGGGCGATGTCCGGCCCGTGCAAACCATCGGGTACATGAGACTCCTAATGGCCAAAGAATATGACACCCTGCTCATATGCTCTCTATCTGCATTTGTCTTATGTGATTGATCCACAGATAGCTTGAACTGACTTCCAAGGGGCGTGCTAATAACTTTAGCATTCTGCATGTTGAACCTCTGAAGTACCTTCTCAATGTATTCAGCTTGGCTCAATCTCAACATCCCTTTAACTTCATTCCTACTGATTCGCATCCCTAGAATCTGTTTTGCTGCATCCAGATCCTTCGTTGTAAACTCCTTTGCTAGCTGCTTCTTTAAACTGTTTATATCTTCTAAACACGGTCCTGCTACCAACATGTCATCAACATATAATAACAAGATAATAAAACTTGACTCGAACCTTTTGAAATAACAGCAATGATCCGAATTGCATCTCCTGTAGCCATTGTTTTGTATGAAGTTATCAAACTTCTTGTACCACTGTCTTGGAGCCTGTTTCAAACCATATAAGCTCTTCTTGAGCTTGCACACCATCTCTTCCTTTCCTTCTTCAACAAAGCCAATATGCTGCTTCATGTAGATTTCTTCATCCAAGTCACCATGAAGAAAGACGGTCTTCGCATCTAACTGCTCAAGAAAGAGGTCTTCTGCAGCTACCAAATTCAACACCACTCTGATGGTTGTGAGCTTCACAACAAGAGAAAATATCTCAGTGTAGTCCACTCTTTCCCGCTGTTGAAACCCCTTCACTACTAATCTGGCCCTGAATTTCTTGCTTCCATCACTCTCCTGCTTGACCCGGTAGACCCATTTGTTATGAAAGGTCTTCTTCTGTGCAGGTAGCTGGGCTAACTCTCATGTCTCATTAGTAAGTAGAGAATCCATCTCCTCCTGCATCGCATGCTCTCACTGCTGAGATTCACTCGCTTGCATTGCCTTTTCATAGCACTCCGGTTCACCGCTATCTGTCAACAATAAGTAATCAAGAGATGAAAGATATCTGAGATTTGGTTTGGGTATCCTGATGACCTCTTAAGCTCCACACCCTGGGTAGTTTCTTCTGTACCTGGAGCCTCCTCTGTTCTTTGGTCAGTATAAACATCATCACCCATAGCTGGAAGTTCCTCTAAATCCATGTACTCGGATCTACCTACATCCGAGGTGCTGCTCCCACTGCTTTGGCTATCCTTGATATTTTTCCTGTTCTTGTACATCACCTCCACATTGAATATCACGTCCCTGCTTCTGATGATCTTCATATTCTTCTCATCCCAAAGACGATACCTGAACTCATCAAAGCTGTATCCAATGAATGTGCACTTCTGTGACTTAGCTTCTAGCTTGTCCCTGATATAGTCACTGATATGAACATAAGTCAACCAAATACCCACAAGTGTGAGAGGTTTATCTTCTTTCCACTCCAAACCTCCTCTGGAATCCCAAAATCCAATGGAACTGATGACCCGTGATTAATAAGGTAAGTTGTCATATGCACTGCATCCGTCCAAAATATTTTAGGCAGACCTGCATGTAATCGCAAACTCCTGGCACGCTCCGTCAAGGTTCTGTTCATCCTTTTTGCAATGAAGTTCTGCTACGGCATCCCTGGAGTAGTCCTTTCTAAACGAATACCATTCGTAGCACAGAACCTCTTGAACTCCTCCAGCTCGTATTCTCCACCATTGTCCGATCTCAGACACTTCACCTTCAGATCTGTCTCGTTCTCCACCATGACCTTCCACTTCTTGAAGACTCCGAACACCTCTGACTTGTGCTTCATGAAGTAAACTCACACCTTCCTCGAGTGATCATCGATAAAAGTGATATAGTATCTCGAACCGTCAAAAGAAGACACACTGGCTGGACCCCATACATCTGTATGAATCAACTCTAGCTTCTGAGCCTTAAGTGGCATTTCACCTTTCTGGAAACTAACCCTCTTTTGCTTTCCAAAGATGCAATCTTCACAAACTCCGACTTCCACGGAGTCGATCCCGATTAGCTTTCCCTGTGAATGTAAGATCTTCATCCCCTTCTCACTCATGTGCCCTAGCCTGTTATGCCACAGATCTGTATTTTCTTTGCCAGCTGTAATTGCGAAGGTGTCACTCGCATATAAGGTGAGATAGAGAGTTCCTAGTTTGTTGCCTCGAGCAACTATCATCGTACTGTTGGAGATTCTCCACGAATCCCCTTTGAATGTTGAAACACAACCTTCTGCTCCAAGCTGTCCCACCGAAACAAGATTCCTCTTCAGCTCCGACACGTGTCTCACGTTCTTCAATGTCCATTTAGAGTCCTTCATCTGAATCTGCACTTCACCATTTCTAACAATATTACATGGCTCGTTATTCCCAAATAAACTTTTCCAAAGTCTATTGCTACATAATTCTAGAGAAGTTTCCTGTTAGCAGTGGCGTGAAAAGAGGCTTCTGAGTCAATGACCCAAGAATCTGAGTCGCTATACATAGCAAGGATCAAGGCATCCTGCACGATATGAGCTTCCTGCTCACCCGTATCCTTCTTTGGACTCTTGCAGACTGAAGACATATGACCCTCCTGGCCGTAGTTCAAACACTTTCCTTTAATAGACCTAATCTTCGAGTTCGACCTCTTCTTCACTGATTTCGACCGATTCCTATTCTGGTTTCCTTTCTTCTGGCTTCTGCCTCTCTGCTCGAAACTTAGAGCTGAACCTGAACCTTCTGATTCGGATGATTTCCTTCTAACCTCTTCTGATAGAATCATGCTAACAACCTCACTCAGTTTTAACTTTTCTTTCCCCGTCGAATTGCCGATTGCTATCACACAACATGTCTAACTATCCGGCAACCGCTATAGAATCAATAAGGCTTGCACTTTGTCATCGAACGTGATGTCTACGGAGATAAGATGATCAACAATCGTGTTGAACTCGCTGAGGTGCATCGTGAAGGACCGTCCTTCTGCCATCTTGAGGTTGAAAATAGTCTTGACGAGATGCATATTGTTTGCTGCCGACGGTTGCTCGTACATCTTCGCGAGCGCTTTTATAAGCCCCATCGTCGTCTTCTCCTTCAAGATATTGTGGGCTACTGATTTGGTGAGCGATAACCGGATTTGCCCTAGAGGCTTCCTATCTAATATCTCTCAATCATCATCTGACTCCTCTTTCTTTTGTCCCTTATCCTTGCCCATCAACGGGTGATACAAGTCCTTCTGATACAAATAGTCCTCCATCTGCGATTTCTAGTAGGCGAAGTCTGAGCCGTCAAACTTCTCGATCTTAGATTGGATTTCCTCTGCCATAGTTTTCACACAAATTGCTGAACGAAGCTCTGATACCAGTTGTTGGGGATTCAAAATAATCAAATCGAACCCTTGTCCTTCCGGACCTTGTGTTGAAAGTAGGAAAGTAGGAAAGTAGGAAAATTCACCTCAAATAAAGATAAAAAATTTGTAGAAATAATAAAGGAGACGAACACACAGATTTAACGAGGTTCGGCAACGTGTCTACGTCCTCGGGAGCCATACCACATAATTCTTTTGATTAATTAAAGAAGAAATACAAGCTCTCAAACTAGGGTTTTATCTCTTTGAGATTCTCTCTTTTTCTGCTGTCAAAAACTCTCTTTTTCGTGTGTATACAAGCCCTAAAAACGTTTAGGTATATATAGAGTCTTGAAAGAAACATAACCCAAAATAATTTAGGAAATTGTTTGACTGCGTCGCGGTCGACTGTGGTGGTCGACTGCGCAGGTATCGTGGTCGACCGCGGCGGTCGACCGAACCACTTTCCCGAGAGCAGAAAACATTACAGTGTTGACACGGTCGACCGCCACGGTCGACCAAACTGATTCCCGAGACCAAAAATCCCTACAGGGTTGGCGCGGTCGACCGTCGTGGTCAACCGCCTTCAGCTCCAGCCTCTTGTCAGCTTCTATGCACGTTCGCGGGGTCCTCCTCCTGTTTTTCTCGATTTTTCTCGCTCGTTTTGATTCCAGCTTCGGCTTTAACTTTGAGTCTACACTTTAGACTAACAAAATATGGGACCCTACATGCGCAGGTGAGGTGTCGGCTCCCTGTCCCATGATGACAGGGAGCTGACACCTCACCTACCCCATGTAGGGTTCTATGTTGTTGGGTCCCTATAACACTATATCTATGAACAGTGCATCATGAGACAGGGAGCCGACACCTCACCTGCCCCATGTAGGGTATCATGTTTTTGGGTACCTATAACACAATCTCTGTAATAATTATTTTGACATTTTTTTTCTTGATATCCTTTAGCATCAATTAACTATTGTGTTGCTAGTTAAAACGTCTTCATTACTAAGATTAAGAACGTATTTTATGGTTTACCTATCTTTTCATGCTCAAAATGAGGAATGTTGGGGTTCCTTTCTACAAATAAGGTTACCGTGAAGGCCCACAGATGCTCAAACGTGTATCACATATTGGGTGGAGGACGTGCTGTGGACCAAGGATTTTATGGCTTTTATATATTCACGGATGTGCGAGTGGTGACGGTGGGGGTCTCTTTGTTCCGAGTCCTTCTGGGGAAAGACAAACATGACAAAATAAAAATGAAATTTTCAGAAAACGTTTTGTAATCATGTTTTTTTTTCCATAGTGTTTTTATCAATATAAAAACACACAGCTTTTAGAAATCATGATGTTTCCATAAGAAACTCAACACCAAGCAAAAAGGAAAAATAAAACACTTGTCTAAAAATTGATTGGGTTTTGTGAGGCGTTTTGGTCAAGTAACTTAATGTTTAATCTATTATTATAATATACTATATTATATTATAATTCATATAATATAAAAACAATGTTTAATATGATTATAAAAGATTATAATACGGTTTATTTATACTATGTACTATAATATATTATTATAATATGATTTCTTATAATTACTATAAGGTACAAAAATTATATTCAATATTATTAATTTATTTATAATATTATATAATAATTACTATAATATTAATTATTGATTAATATATTCTATTATATTACATTATAAAATATGATATAATATTATTTTATAATATTATATATACATTTTAATAAAATATTTTATATCATAAGTAGTATATTATGCTACCAGAATGTGATAAAATTAATTAATATATAATATATTTAAGATAATATAATAAATTATATTTTACTATCAAGTATCATTATAACATATTGTTGATATCAGTTATTAAATAGGGGATTAAGTGTGAATTTCTTAGTGCATTGGGGTTTCTTAATCTTCTTTAGGCAGTTTGTTCTTGAGCAGAGGATACATTACTGCACATAGACAATACGTGAGGGGAGTCAAGTTGGGATCTCCGGTGATTCCATTGACGATCAAGTCAGTAATATGCTTGAGTGGAGAAGAAGTAAGGTTAAAGTGTGTTTTGTAACAAGAAAACTGCTTACCCTATGCAGTGGACATCACCTCTTCTTATAGTAGATCATAGAGGACAATTATGTAACTTTGGCCGAGTCCAGGCTGGCGGCTCAGTCGGTAGATATTTTACAGGTGTCGGCTGTAGATGAGATGAGTCACCTATGTGTAGTGATGGTGACTAGAGAAGCATGGTGCAAATGAAGCCCAACGAATCATAGAGGCTTTCGGTGCTAGAGCAATGATAACTCTAACCATACATTCAATTGATGGCGATTGAATGTCGGCGGGGACTTCGAGAGTGAATTACCTTTCAACTCGGCCTTGCGAGAGGGTGATAAATGACCTCTTTTTTTGGCTATCTTTGAATTCGAAAGTTCTCAACCCGGCCTTGTAAGATAAAGAGGAGTATGGATCGACAATAACATCGCTTTCTGAGTAAGGACGCCTTTCATTCAACCCTCTTAGAAAGAGTCGAGTGTCGACATTGCTCGAGTCGTCCTGCATAGGGCAAGATCCATTTGCTGCTTAGTATAGGACATGTGTCGGTTCCTGGGGGAGAATTACACTTAGTCATTTTCATGATATAACACATACCAACTTATAGTGATATATTTATTAATTTGATTTAAAGTAATATAATATACGGTAATATATTACAATAATTAATATAATATATTTTAACTACGCATAATGTCATATTATTTATACTAATAAATATTGTTTAGTATTATATAGCTAATGTAATTAATTAATATAATATTGTATGCTATATTTAATATATTATATTATAATAATATACATGTTGATGTCCGATATCACACAGCCGATGGGGTCTTTCTGCCGAGGGATGCAGTTTAGATCTTCGCACTAACGACGAAGAGGGAGATGATGAAAGGTGGGGCCGACTCCTCCTCCGACTTTATGCCCGATCCTTGGACTGGAATTCCTCATTCTTCTGCATGAATAAGAAATGACCTATACACGTAAGAATCGTGAGAGGGCGGGGCTTGTTTCCCCCGCGGTACCTCCGACGATCAAGTCAGTTGATGAACTTGAGCTTGAGTGGAGTAATAGAACTATGTTCTTATGCTATGTGCATTAGAGATGATGATCTCTCAGATTTAGATCAGGAGGAAAGTTTTGATTACCTACCTGCCAACTTGCCAAACCCCCCTCCCTTTTCCTCCTCTTTTTTTATGGCGAATAGCATCTGTATTTATAGAGGATGCCAAGGGAAGATTGGTCATTGTATGAGTGTATTGTAAGACGATGGTGAGGGGTGCGCTGGAGGTTGATTCACCCTTTGTTCTATACGTATCGGTTTATGAGAGTCGGGAGGTCACTTCAATGATATTGGGAGTCAGCAGCCGACGAGTCTTGTCGGTTTGTGAGTGACGGGAGGTCACTTCGATGACATTGGGTGCCAGCACCCGACGAGTCTTGTCAGTTTGTGAGTGACGGGAGGTCATTTCAGCGACATTGGGAGCCAGCAGTCAACGAGTCTTCAGACGGCTGAGGACGGAGACATAATGATGATCATCAGAGGTTAAATAATGTTGAGAAGTAATATTCTGGGTCATCCTCGGGAGGAGTGTCAACTAACGCTGAGTAGCAATCTTTTGATATGAAGAGGGTCGACTAAGTCCGCCTCTCGAGTCGCCTTTGAGGAATGATGCCGACTCGACTGAGGGAGTGACGGCTCGGCTGTCTTTCAGGTTGACTCCGAGGAGTGTTGAATCTCTGAAATGCTGATTTTCGTACTGACTAACACTGCCTCCCGAGTCGGCAGATCGTGTCGGCTTGTCTGGCTAGTCGAGATGTCGACTCATCAGATCATACATTTGGAAATAGTTGTACCCATAACAATACAGTATTAATTCAAATTATTATGTTTAAAATATATTAAACTATAATAAAATATATGTTAATATATTGTAACAGTTAATATAATATATTTTACAAAATATATTATATTATATTTCTTATTACAAACTAGTAATATATTATATAATTAAATATTATATTGTAGTTAGTGTAACTAATGATACTTTTATACATACACATGAAAAAAATGTAGGAACATGATAGCAAGCACAAAATTTGTGCTTGGTAACGGTGTGTCTCAGTCTCATACACTCTCTAACACATGTAAATGTGATCCCTCATTTGAATGAGTAGATGAGAATAAGCCACATCACTGTCAAACATAAAAATACGTACTTATTATCAATATCTTATAAAAATATGTTAATTTAATTTAATTTATTATATAATTATAAAATAATTTTAAATTATATGATAATATATTGTAATTAATTTAATGAGTTAATATAATATAATATAATGTGCATTCGTAAGTATAATACAATATAATATAGCTAATGTAATTTAATATTTCCATAAAAAATAACATAATATATTATCAATGTGATTACTATATTAGTTAAGACTATTCGATATGATATAATTTAAATAATATATATATTTATAAAATATGATATATTTTATACAAATGATATGTTTTATATGATATATTTTGTAATTATTATCAATATGATATAATTATAATATATGTATGGAAAGTGTCAAACTAGCTTGAACCAAACAAACGTACCATGGTGCTTTGGAAATGGTTTTGGAGAAAAACGCTATCGTGTTGTATTTTCTAAGAGTCACCATGGAATCAGAACACATAAGCATTGCTTCCACTTTATATATATATATATATATATATATACACACACACACACACACACACACAAATGTGTTTTGGGGGAGTCTGGTTGTGAGAGATAATTTTTATCTGTCTCGGCACCCGAGACACACATGTGTGTCTCAGATTTCGAGACACGCTTGTTGTGTCTTGTTTTGCTGTTTCGTCGATTTGAGCGCTTGTTGCTTCTTTGTTCCGTTGTTTCATGTGTTCCTTTGCTTCCCTTTGGCATCGGATAATCCTTTTTGACTCAGATGTCAATGTTTATCGTCTTCTCCTCGTCGTGAGCTGCATTCAGACACCTATAGGTAATTTTTGATACCTACAGATACCCTCTCCAAAATGTTTCAACATCATTCTTTTATAGAGGAGACTGAAATACTTTGGATATGGTAGGCCTAGTCTTCAATTCGTTAACATATTCTGCTTTCACTCTATTCGGTATTTTGTCGAATAGTCTGAAATTCTTACGGTATTGCGTTTATCATCTGACCGTTATCAAAATCTTGAACTATAACTGTTGTGTTGGTATTTGAATTATCTCGTGTCGTTGAATCTAAGTTGAACTGGTTCATCTTCGTTGGGAGTTTGTATCTGAATCATGATTGAACTCTCCGGAATTATCTTTTGACCTAGAATTTTTCTCGAGCCTTATTTCGGTAAAATTACCGACGCGTTGGCCGGTATCGACCTTCCTTGCGGTGTGAACGTAATTGAGCCTTATTTTGGCGAAAATATCGACACATGAACCGGCGTTGACCTTCATTGCAACGTGTTGACCGACATGAACATAGTTTATACTTATACGTTAACTAGAGTCTACACAGTTTAAGCTTTTAAAGCGTTGGAGCGTGAAAGAGCAGTTTATACTCGTATACTTCTCGGAGTTTGGGAAAAACAATCTGAGAATGCATCAGACACTCGCCAAGTTAAGATCTTTGTGCGAGATTTGATTGTAGGACCAGCACCATTTGTGCGAGATTTGATTGTAAGACCAGCCGTTGGTGCTGATACAACACTATCTCTGAAACTACCCCAGGTGCTCGAGTCACGAGACCAACTGATGAAGCTGGTGTGTCAATCACTATTAAAGCAATGTTATGGTGGAGGAGGTTACCAAGCTTTGACTACCACTGCAGACTCCATACAAATTAAGAGTGAATCTATCGTTGCGAGCTGCTTGTTATAGGATTTTTGGTAAACCCTCAGCCATCAACGGATTTTATGAGCCTTCACTGACTACCGTTTGAGTCGGGCTAGCATGTAGATTGTCTAAGTCCGTTCTACATGTAACGTTGTGCTAAATTAATAAACTCTCTTAGACTTAATGCTATAACATTAAATATGTATGCTACATGTGTTAGATGTAGGCTTATCTCTAATAAGGGATCGAAGTAAAGTTCCTCATTCATAAAAGGCATGGATTCAGATATTATTAATTTAATAATAATCACTAGCTTTGTCATTTTTATGGGAACGGACCACCCAATAACATGCGTTAGATGTAGACTTATCTCTAATAAGAGATCGAGATAAAGTCTCACATTGCGTGAAAGACATGGATTTTGGTGCTATGATATTGAATACATAGGTTTTGTTATTTTATGGGAACGAACAACCGACAACGTGTGTGAGACGTAAACTTATCTCTAATAAGGGATCAAGATAAAGTCCCACATGTATGAAAAAGCATGGAAAGTTGTGTCTTCTCTTGGGGCAAAGACGAACTATGTTTTATCTTCTCTTGGGGCAAAGACGAACCTATTTTTTGTCTTCTCTTAGGGCAAAGACGAACCCGTTTTATCTTCTCTTGGGGTAAAGATGAACCTTGTTTTGTCTTCTCTTGGGGCAAGGACGAACTCATTTTGTCTTCTCTTGGGGCAAAGACGAACCATGTTTTATCTTTTTTGAGGGTAAAGACGAATCATGTTTTTTCTTCTCTTGGGGCAAAGACGAACTCGATGTTGGAGAGGAAAATTTTTATATTCTATCTCCTGCTGCAAAAGAAACTCAAAGTGGGATCTTCACTTCGAGAATCAAAATTTTTTTGGATAATCCTAACTATCAGAAAGTTTGATTACCCAATCTAAAGATGGATTTCTAGTTTATCGAGAGAGAATTCCAGTTTTGCCCTAACTGTAGGAAGATTTGTCCAATTGGGAGGTTTGAGATGACCCTAACTGTAGGAA
Organism: Asparagus kiusianus; assembly: GCA_022839385.1. NCBI lineage: Eukaryota > Viridiplantae > Streptophyta > Magnoliopsida > Asparagales > Asparagaceae > Asparagus > Asparagus kiusianus. The sequence continues at coordinate 153,118 of BQKN01062478.1, forward strand.
GATTTGATCACTCGATTTAAAAGTCGATCTCTCATTCATGAAAAGAACCGAGAAGGGATTTTGGCTTTGGTCCTAACTGTAGAAAAGTTTGACTAAGAAACAGTGGGAGTGGAGGCACAAATAACAGTGAAAATGTTAACTTGTACAAATCACTTAGTGGAGGTTTTCGGTGTCAAGTGACAAGATCTTGACACAAAGAGGGTTCGATAATCGTCATGAATCAGCAGATTAAAATTTTAAGTGTCGTGTCAGGACTTCAACAGTGAGAGTGTTAAAGGATAGACACTGTGGGAGTTTGAAGGGTTTTAACCATGAAAAATTTTGGTGGACCCACCACCATCGGTTAATTTGATCAGTGAGGGGTTTTGTGGTGGAGGATCGTGAATTATCAAGCACTCCACAATTATACCATAGAAGTTTCGTGAGGGAAGATTAACCCGATGAAGTCATTGAATCTCATCTCGACGAAAGAGTGCTCAGAAAGTCATAGTGAGAGGGTTTTAATCATCTTAAAAATGATTAAATAGGTATAGTAGGAGGTTCTTAATCATTTTTTTTTATCATGATTAAGAATGAATTATTCAGATGATTGGTCTTCATCTTGAATAATCAGCTGATCTCGGGTTATCCTTAAGAATATCATGCATAATATCTTCCAGGAACTTCCCATATCAGGTTATCCTTAAAAATACTATGTGTAATATTCTCCAGTAACTTCCCATCGATGGGTAACACTGCCATGGAATCAGATCTCGGTTCCTGAATTTGTATTCTCCTCGAACTTCGTATCGACCCTAACTTTTTGGCAAAACTGAATCCAATAAGGAGCGTATTATTTTCAACCATATTGTTGGGTTATCCTTAAGAACACTATGTGTAGTATTATCCAGAAACTTCCCATTGTTGGAAATAAAGGAAGCAGTTTAACCTTGTATACCCGTTGGAGGAACATGGAGAAGCAGTCTATACTCGTGTACTCATCGGAGTCTAGGAGAAACAGTTTATACTTATATATTCATCGGAGTCTGGGCGAAGCAGTTTATACTGGTATACTCATCGGAGTATGGGAGAAGCAGTTTATACTTGTGTACTCATTGGAGTCTGGGAGAAGCAGTTTATGCTCGTATACTTACCAAAGTTTAGGAGAAACAGTTTATACTCGTATACTCATCAGAGTAGTGGTCGGTCTCATTTGGCTTGTTTTGTTGTTATGATGCCGACGTCAACCAAGACTTGGATGCTATCTTTGAGGACAAAACACGTCTTAGTAGGATGATATACCCTCCTGTGATATGTACAGTACTTCAGATATAAAGTTTTGCTAGCTTCCTCCTGATTCGCGATAGGTGACAACTTGATTTTGTTGTTGGCGAGGAGGTACTTAAAGATGGATGGAACTTCATCATCTTTAAAAGGATACTCCTTCTGGGACCTCGGATCGGGAGTCCTCTGTTACCTCTGGGATTTCTGTGGTGATGTTTGATTGGCATCCACAGCAGTTATAGATGCCTTTCCTTTGCTTTGAAGAGTAAAATTCGCCATTGGTTGGCTTCTCTCAATCTTCTTTCTTTTGAGGAAACGCTCGGCTCGTTCTCCGTGTACCTTCAACTCTTTCCAGATCTTGGATGGGCTAATCTCCATGGCTTCTATAACATCGAGAGAGAGGTTGTTATGACAATTTTGAAGAATGAACTCCTCCGTTATCGGTTCTCGGTAGTTCATCGCCTTGTTTCGGAAGTGCTTGACAAAATTATTGACTAACTCCCCATCTTCCTGCTTCTTATCCAGAAGAGTTTCAATCGACACTCCAGTGTCGTCATTGATGAAGTGGCTGAGGAATAGAGTCTCCATATTATCCCAGCTGTTGATGTTCCCTAGCTTGAGACGTCGATATCAATCAAAGGCGGCCCCGCGAAGGGTGCCTACGAATGATCGAATCATCAAGAGCTCATTACTAAAGATTGTACCTAAGTAAGATTTGAAGTAGATCAAATGTTGGGTTGGCGAACCTCTCCCGTCAAATGGCATGAAATTAATTAGATTGAACTTCATCAGATACGGAATCGACCCCCACTCCCTCGGGTATGGACATAGTATACCGGTCTTCTTCACCTCTTGAGCCGACATCAATGCGTTGACCTTGTTCTTAAGCTCTTCCATCATGTTATTGTCTTCATCCTCATTTTTCTTTGGGCAACATTGAGGAAGATTGTAGACGGTAAGAATTACCGCGGCGGATTAGCAAGCGAGTTCGCCCACAGAACAGGACCACCCCCTCTTAGGCCACTAAGCGGATTCGCTGACACGCGAATACCCCACGTTGGCCGCATACTCCAAATCGCATGGATCCGCCAGCAAGGCGAATCCGCCTTCACTAATTGAATCCGCCCACAAGGGAGATACTCAAATCCGCCTTCGTGTGCCGAAGCCACTTGCAGGGAGCCACGTCTGCCTACGCAAGCCGAAAGCCAGGTTTCCAGGGACAAGCCTTCCCTGCTTCCCACGATGCGACAGGAAAGGGGAACAGTGTCCCAGGTCCGTCCGACGTCTGCCCGCAATTCAAGCGAATGAGACAGGCGCCGGACCGGCCTGCATACTCATAAATGCAGGTCACCTCACCCATCAGAGGGGAGGGCCGAAGCCGTCGACGCGCCGTAAGCCTTCTGGAGCTCGCTCAGACACGCAACGTCCGTTCTCCAACTTCTGCCAAGGCCACTTGCCAAGAGCCACGTCCACCTACGTGAGCCAGAGACCAGGTTTCCAGGGACAAGCCTTCTCTACCTCCCACGACGCAAGGTAAGGAGGCACAGTACCCCAAGTTCGTCAGACGGCAGTCCGTAATTCAAGCGAACGAGACGGGCGCCGAACCGGCCTGTAGACTCATAAATGTGGGTCACCTCACCCATCAGAATGGAGAGCCGAAGCCGCCGATACGCGGCAAGCTGTCTGGAGTCTGTCCAGGCACGAGACGTCCATTCTCCCGCCCCTATTCAGACATAGGGTGAGGGGAGGAAGGGTACAGCACCTCAGGACCGCCGGATGGTCACTCAGTACCTCGCCGCACCAGTGAGCGGACGGTTGCCAGAGCCATCTACGTCCACATAAATGCAGCGTACCGTGCTCCAAGCGAAAGGTTAGAGCCACCAGCGTTCGACGAGCTGTCCAGGTCCACTCAAGTGTCTGGCAGTCGCCGTCACGAGTGCGAGGAAGGGCTTTCCCGCTCCTACACGACGTGACGTGACATGTAACCCCACAGACAACTGTTTGTTGTACAGGGGACAATAGGATATCTTTGAACAGTGTATGGTCACATCCCATGGTTCAAGGGACAACCGAACTGTCTCTCTCCCACTTAAAAAGCTTCTTACAGCAACCTAAGGAGGGGAGCGAAAAAAAAAAGAGATCGAACAAGCATCGCTCGAGCTAAGAGATCAAGAGAATTTTCTGATCAAAAGAGAAAACTTCTTGCGTACTCTTGCATCGCAGTGCTTTCTCTGAACTCTGAGCTCCGATCGCCGGAAAGACAGAGGATCCGAACTCCTTTACCCAGAGCTTCTACTGAGTACTGAAGCTCTCCCCAACAACCTCGGTCGAACCGTCCAAGGGAAGCAGACCCGACGCGAGCACCGGGCGAAGCATTCTGTAGCTACCTCAAAGTCCCCACAAATTTAAACAAAGAGGGCATTCCCTCTGCTTCTGTCGTAATTCAGATTGATTTAGTTTGTAATAAGCTTTCTTATAAATACAAACAAAATCCCTCCCCTTTCCTGGGAAAATCAGAAATTTACACCTACAGAAGATGGCGACCATAGTGGGAGAAGCTGTTTCTTCAAACGAGATGGTGGTAGCTCAGTTCGACGAGGTTGTTGTTGGGACGACAGTGGAGTCCCTAGAAATCGAGTTCGATCAGGCCAAGTACGAGGAGTACTTGTCTTCCTCCTCTTCCGGTGGCGAAGCAGCCCGCAAGCGCCACAGAGCCACGCACAGGAGCCGACCTCAGACGGCCAAAGCTCCCACGCCAGAAGGCTCTACCGGAGTCCCGATAGGGAAATCCACCCCAAACACTCTCGAGGCCAAGTCCCAGATCGAGAGTAGGGGGGAAGGGTCTACTAAGTGGGTCGCCAAACAACCCTCAGAGCACCTATCCCGAAAGAAACATCAGTTCGTTCCGGCACGAGCCACCTCGCCACTGCTCACGCAAGTTCCCCCTCTGGGAGAACTAACCAACAGCAACGGCGGGCGCTTGTCGGGCAGAAAGCCCAAACCTCCGCTTCACACAACGGCCTGAACCACCATACAGGCCCGAGAAGCGAAAGACAAGAGGGCAACTCGCCCAATATCGGGAGGCCCTCCAAATCAGGGGCGCCAACCGAGAAGGATGGGACCACCCGCTCAGGTGGACTTCGGTTTTCAGGTCATATCCCTGACGCGAACAAACCACCCCAAGTGAGTGGGCCTATCCAAAAAGGTGAATCCTCGAAGGCTGGCGAGCCTCGCCACGAGATCTTGGCGAATAAGCGCAAAGGCAAGGAAATAGGCGACGCGTCGCGAGCCCGCTCGTTTAAACAAAGGGCTGAGACTCGCCTACACGCTAGAGTTCGCCCAAGCGCGAAAACTCGCCCGTCAAGGCGAAACCGCCTAACTCCAACGCCGCAACTTTCCACCCATTGTGCACCAGAGGACGCATCCAAAGGCCTCTCGTGACTCGCCCGAGTAGTCCTTCCGATACTGGGGGTTGTCACCAACCACCCATGGAAGATCTACGAGAATATTTGATTCGCAAGCGCACCATACAGGAGGTGAACCCTCAGTGCCACTGCGAAAGACTCATTCACACAGTGCTCGTCGACTGCCAATGCGTAGAAACGGCGAAACCTTCTGTGTTTGAGAGGATTTCTCAGCAACCCTCTCGACAGAGGGTCTCCCGTCGGAGGCGTCGTCACCAAAAGAGACACGCTACTGACGACCTGGAGCTCCCGTCCGCCACAATCAACATGACGGACAAGGGTAAGGGGATACTCTCCGATTCCCCAGATTCAGATTCCATTCTGGGACCCAATCCTCGGTTCGCCCGACACCAGCAAGAGGGTATATTCCAGCGCACCCGTAGTCGCAGAAGGACGAGCGTCGGGATCGACTACTCCGCCGTACCCCCTCCCTTCCACCGCGAGGACGAGGTTCACTCGGCAACGGCCACCTCTCAAACTTCGCACTCAAGTCAGGACGCGAGGGCGCGGGTGCACATGGCGAAACTCACCCACGAGCAGACGATGACCCAAAAGCTGGAGGAACAGCAGGCGACCATCGACTCTCTAAGAGAGATGATGGAGCAGCTGCTGAACAAAAAGAAGAAGAAGAAGAAAGCCCAACGCCCCTTACCCCGACGGACCGGGGACCAGGAGTGGGTGCCTCCGCGCCGTCCGGCGATAGAAACGGAGGATAACAGTAATCCACTATCTGATTACTCCTCTAAGACATTGCTAGGAACGTCGCATACTGGTGAGGGCACTCGTGACAAGAGGTTCGATGAGTTCCAGGACCAGCTCAACGCGCTGAAGCTTCAGCAAAACATGAACAAGCTGGGGGTGGTCCGCCCCTACCCTATCGAATGGGATACGGTCCCATACCCAGCAAAGTTCAAGCCGATCAGCTTGGTGCAATTTGACGGCAAGGGCTCGCCCTCGCAGCACATCTATTACTTCATGGCGCAAACCGGATTCCTTACGGGGAACGACGCCATTCTCACGTGATTATTCATAGGCACCCTCAAAGGGGTGGCCTTTGAATGGTTCCGCAAGCTGGAGCCCGACTCCATCAAAGCGTGGGCCGACGTCGAAAAGCTCTTTTTAGCCCGCTTCTTCGACGACGACACCGAAGTGTCAATGGCTACTCTCCTTGCTGAAAAGCAACGAAAGTCAGAGTCGGTCAATGACTTCGTGAAAAGATTCCGGAATCGGTCCGTCCACTGTCGGGACCAAGTCTCCGAGTCGACGCTAATCGAGATGTGTCGCAACAACCTATCGATCCATATCTTGTCTAAGATAGGCGCGGTAGAAACCCGGACGTGGAAAGAACTTGTTCGTCAAGGCGAGCAAGTAGAAAACATGATCAAGAGGCTCGAGGCCGAAGAACCTCAGCCCAAGAAAGGAGCTGCAGAACCAGCTGCACCAAAGAATCCCCCTCGAACAAGGGGAAAGGAGATCATGGCAGTCGACTCTGCCCCAGCGCCAAAGACTACCCCGAGGCCGAAGCCTAGGCAATTTGAGCAACGCCCCCGCGGCAGTATGACTTCAAAGAGGACCAGGTGGTAGCGACGCTCGATACTCTACTCAAGAGTGGTCGAATCAAGCTGCCTGAGGCCACGAAGCCTGAAGAGGCGGACAAAATCGGCGACCCAACATACTGCGCTTATCACCGGTTCCTTGGTCACCACACGACCAAATGCTACGTCCTCAAGGACAAACTCCAGGCCCTCTACGATGCAGGGGTCTTGAAGAAAGAGAAGGTTCAAAAGCAGGTGACCACGAACATGATCACCTTAAGCTTTGGAACAGATCTCCCCGAAGTTCATGCTCCAGCGGGAGTGATTCCCATCCCTAAAGCGGTTCTGAAGGTCACCAATGACGATCCTCACAACCAGCGGGAGAAGGGCTTGGTACCACAGACCCTGCCATCGGGGCAGATAATGTGGGTCCATCCAGACCTCCTCAACGACGAGCAATGGACCGCGCGATCGCCGAAGGAGGCCAAACGAAAGCATTGCAACGTTGTCTCTGCCATTCCAGACAGAGACAGCCCAGCGATGGCCACCCTTACTGACTCCGAAGAAGACACAAACGTCTTCGCCACGAGGGCGGGAAAAGAGTTCGCCAAAGAATATCCCGTGAGGGTAGAGAACGCGGCAAGACCTCCCGCGAGGCCAACCGCCACAACCCCTCCTAATCCGGATGTCCCCAGCTCAAGTCGCCAACCTTTCCGGTTCAACGTGCTCGCACAGTTGAAAAGCATCCCGGCGCGAATCACCATGTACGACCTCCTTAGACTATCCAGGTCTACTCGGGAGGCCCTACAGGAGGCGTTGGCGGATTCAGAGGCATTCTCGACCCATTTCTCGAAAGAAACGGAGGCGGAACAAGAACGTGCGAATTGTTACCAGGTCTCAAATAGACGGGTGCCGTGTATCACTTTCACCCCCGAGGACATGCTCATCAAGAGTACGACTCACGATCGACCACTGTATTTCACGGGATATGTCGGCTCGGCGAGAGTGGATCGGATCCAGGTCGACCCGGGCTCCGCACTGAGCATCGTGCCTCTGAAATTGATCAAGCACTTGGGGATACCGCCGAAGCGCCTGTCCTCAACCACCACGACCATTTTTGGCTTCAACGCCACAGGGACGCGGCTGCTGGGCAAAATCCGCCTGAAATGTCGCAAAGGCGACATGAAGACGGAGGTGACCTGCTATGTCATCGATGCCGAGCCTTCCTACAACGTGCTCCTAGGGCGCTCGTGGATTCATGGCAACCGGATAGTCCCATCCACTCTGCACCAATGTCTAAAGTATGTTGACGATTATGAACGCGTCAAGACTGTAGTGGCCGACAGGCAACCCTTCAAAGGCGTCGAAAACTACTTCACAGACTCTCTGCTGTATCGAGACTCCGTCGAACCGCCGGTTGAGGAGCCAGAAAGCGGCGACGAGGCGGACAGCGAGCCTGAGTACGGCGACAATCTAATCTTAAACGATTTCGAGTCAATTATAATTGGTTATGAGAGTCATCATGTAACCAACGCTGTTCAGGCGGGAAAGATTGTCGTCAATGAAAAATCCAACTTTGCTTATGTGTCGTCTTGTTCTACGTCTGAGGACGATGAACCCAACGATCTATGGTCGGGACTCTACCGAGATCCTTCCCTGCACATGCCAGTCTGCTCGTCATACGCCGCGAGGGGGCCGCCAATTGACTCGTCGCAAGCCGTATTTGTTGTGCCAGCCCGAAATAGATATCGAAAAGATATTATTTTCGGTCGAGTCGATCGTCCCTTGCGTACGCTCTGGGACGAGTCCGAAGACGAAGACCTGGCACCCCAGTTTTCGCAATACAGTCGAATTGCGAGACGCATGATGAGCGACATGGGGTACGACCTCACTCGCTTAGAAGGCCTCAACTACGGCCGAGGACGCAAGACGGTCATCCGACCCGCCTACGTACCTAAGGGGAAACCCTCGAATTATTTCAACCGGACCAGGAGAGGCTTAGGCTACTCCTCCTCCTTGTCAGATTTATATTTCCAGGTCAACGAAGATTCTGACTACGCATGTTCGGGGGATCAGTCGTCAGTAACCTCAGCATGGGACTCAGATGTCAGCGTGAGGGACCTGTTCGATGGCCTCACGATCAACATGGCTATAATGGATCCCGCCGAGATGGCGACAGATGAGCAACTTCCACTCTATGACGAGACGTGGGATCGTCATGTTAACGCCCAATGGAGTAGTCACTTCGAGCAACGAGAGCTGCCCACCGAGGACGAAATCCTCCAAGTGAATATGGGAACTGACGAGAGTCCCAAGCCCATATTCATCAGTGGTAGCCTGCCTCCTCAAGAAAAGGAGGATCTCATTGCCCTCATACGGGAATACATCGACGTCTTCGCATGGAATTATGAGGACATGCCTGGCTTGGATCCACGGATCGCCACACATCGCCTCAACATCAACCCAGACGCCAAGCCAGTTAAGCAGCAGCAAAGGCGGTTTCGCCCCCAGATCATGGAGGCGATCGAAGCCGAAGTAAAGAAGCTCATCGAATCCGGCTTCATCAGAGAGGAACAACACCCCGACTGGGTGGCGAACATTGTTCCAGTGCTGAAGAAGAACGGCAAAATCCGCATCTGCATTGACTTTAGGGACCTCAACGCTGCGTGCCCTAAAGACGAATTTCCCCTGCCCATCACGGATGTCATCATTGACAACACGTGCGGATTCGAGAGGATGTCCTTCATGGACGGTTTCTCGGGGTACAATCAAATCAAAATGCACCCCGAGGACGAAAAACACACCGCGTTCAGAACTCCCATGGGGGTGTACTGCTACACCGTTATGCCCTTCGGACTCAAGAATGCCGGCGCAACCTACCAACGCGCCATGAGCTTGATCTTTCGAGACCATCTACGAAAAACGGTAGAGTGCTATGTGGACGATCTGGTCGTAAAGAGTCGTCACGAGAGCGACCACCTCCAAGACCTGAAGACGATGTTCGAACTCATGAGGACTCATCAACTCAAGATGAATCCCACTAAGTCATTCCTAGGGATGGCTAGTGGTAAATTCCTCGGCTTCGTCGTCACGACAAAGGGGATCCGAATCGATCCAGACAAGGTGCGAGCTATCCAAGAGCTCCAACCACCCCGGAACCTCAAAGAATTGAGGGGCCTCCAGGGAAGATTGGCCTACATCCGAAGGTTCATTTCGAACCTTTCGGACAAATGTCAGCCATTCTCCAAGCTCATGAAGAAAGGCACCTCCTTCGTGTGGGACGAGCCTTGCCAGCAGGCCTTTGAGGACATCAAGGCTTACCTTTCAAAGCCGCCAGTCCTCGCTGCGCCGATTTCAGGGAAATCATTTCTCATCTACATTAGGGCCATGGAGCACTCTCTGGGTGCTCTCTTGGCACAAAACGATGACGCCGGCCATGAGCAAGGCATCTACTACCTCAGTAGGACCCTGCAAGGCGCCGAACAACGATACCCAATGGTCGAAAAAGAATGTCTGGCCTTGGTGTTCGCCATCCAAAAGATACGACACTACTTGGTTGGCCAAACGATCCACGTCATCTCACGGATGAACCCCATTCGAGTCTTCATGACGCAACCCGCGGCGCTAAATTGGCGCTTAGCTAGATGGGCACTTCTGCTCTCTCAGTACGACATTCACTTCAAGCCACAGAAGTCGGTCAAGGGTCAAGCCATATGCGATCTCATGACCAGTCACCCACTGGCATCAAAAACCGATTTGTTTGAAGACTTGCCAGACGAGCCACTAGAAGTCAACGTAACGTCGTTACCGGATGTGTGGCAGATGTTCTTCGACGGCGCGTCTCGTGCAGCCCCGGATGGCTCTATTGTTGCTGGAGTGGGGGTAGTCATCACTTCTCCACGCAACCACGTGCTGCCCCGGGCCTTCTCTTTGACAGAGCCATGTACCAACAATGTGGCCGAGTACAACGCATTACTCGTCGGGCTGGAGTTGGCCGAAGAGCTAGGAATAAAGCATCTCCAAGCTTACGGCGATTCCCAGCTCATCGTCAAGCAGATGACCGGCGAATATGAGGTTAGAAACGAAGACTTGATCCCACTCCACAAGGCGGCTGTCCGACTAGTCGAATCATTTGAGAGCTTTCGCATTGAGCATGTATTGCGTTCCAAAAACACACATGCGGATGCCTTGGCTTCCCTGGCGGCCAACTTGGCTCAACCATACGGAACAATCCAGTCAGTCACAGTGGCGAGCAAGAAGCTCTTTCGACTGAAAGACGCTCCAGAAGCAAACGCCACCCATCAAGTCTCAGATCAGCCCAGTGCTGAAGACTGGCGCCTCCCGATCATCGATTACGTCCTATACGGAGTATTGCCCGAGGATGCAAAGGAGCGAGAGTCCATCCGGAGACGTGCTACGAGATTCTACTACGACTCGATCACCAAGACGTTGTATCGAAGGTCATACGACGGCTTGTTGCTTCGATGTCTCTCGAGAGTGGAAGCACAGGAGGCTCTACGCGAGGCCCACGACGGCATCGGCGGAGCTCACCAGCCCGGACCCAAACTTTGGGATCGCCTACGAAGGACTGGTTACTTCTGGCCTGGGATGGTTCAAGACGCCGTCGCCTACGCAAAGCGCTGCCACGAATGCCAGATTCACGCCAACTACATGCACCAGCCACCTGAAGACCTACACCCAACAAAGGCTTCGTGGCCTTTCGAGGCATGGGGGATGGACATAGTTGGACCAATATCCCCGCCATCGGCGAGAGGTCATCGCTTCATTCTTGCGATCACTGACTACTTCTCTAAGTGGGCCGAAACCATCCCCTTGAGAGAAGTCAAGACTAACGATGTGATTAAGTTCATCAAACACCACGTCATTTACCGGTACGGCATACCACGACGTATCATTCACGACAATGGTACGCAATTTGTCAGTCATGCATTCACCAGGTTCTGCGACAAGTTCCGAATGCAGAATCTCTCGTCCACGGCCTATAACCCGTCAGCAAATGGTTTGGCAGAGGCCTTCAACAAAACGATCATCAAAATTTTGACCAAGTTGACCTCAACCAGCAAACGCGACTGGAACGAGAAACTTGGCGAAAGTTTGTGGGCGTATCGCACCACGGTTCGCACGCCGACTGGCCATACGCCCTACTCCTTGGTATACGGCTGTGAGGCCGTATTGCCATTAGAGATTCAGATCCCGTCCCTCCGCGTCGCTTTGGTAGCAGGGATGACGGTAGAAGACAATCACCGACAACGACTCGCCGAGCTCGAGGCGTTGGATGACAAGCGGCTAGAAGCTCAACAACATATTGAGTTCTACCAAGCCCGGATGGCGAAGGCTTTCGACAAGAAAGTCAGGCGCCGAGCCTTCAAGGAAGGAGAGCTGGTGTTGGCCGTTCGCCGACCAATGATTCTCACCTCCAAGAAGAAAGGCAAATTTCAATCCAAATGGGAGGGTCCATTCGTAATAGAAACAGTCAATTCGAATGGGGCCTACCGCCTCGTCAAGCCCAATGGCGACAAGATCATGATGCCTATCAACGGTAAATACTTGAAAAAGTACTACCCTTAGTTCTTCTTCACTAACTCCCACAAGTACATGAGTATAAACTGGTTCTCAAACCCTCCAACTGGTATACGAGGCTAAACTGTCCCTACTCTACCCGTTATGGCGAAAGCCTCTGGCGGAATTCAATTCGCCTATCCTCTCAACGAGATGGCGGATCCACTAAAGTCGTTCATACCACGACAAACCACTTCAATTCGCCTATCCTCTCAACGAGATGGCGGATCCACTAAAGTCTTTCATACCACGACAAACCACTTCAATTCGCCTATCCTCTCCAACGAAATGGCGGATCCACTAAAGTCGTTCATACCACGACAGACCAAATCAACTCGCCAATCCTCTTCCAGAGGATGGTGGGTCCCCAAAGTCGTTCCAATCACGACATTCCCTGTCACGTTAACATTAAACCTCTGACACAATCTACTTATCAATCCTCTTCCAGAGGATGGTGGGTCCCCAAAGTCGTTCCAATCATGACATTCCCTGTCACGTTAACATTAAACCTCTGACACAATCTACTTACCAATCCTCTTCATAAGAATGGTAGGTCCCCCATAGTCACTCCAATCGTGACAAAACCCCCATCAGGTTAATGATCACCTCTGATGATTGGCACCGTTATTCCTACGAATAACATAGCCTAGATGATAGCCTACTACGCGGCGGGTTATTACTTCTGTCAATAGTCACACTCCTACGTCCCTGAACTATTTGGCCTATTCCAGCTATCCTAACATTCTCGTAGGGTAACTGATGGGTAGCGGTCTACCACGCGAGGGCCCCTACAACGATCACACGTCATATTCTTACATCCCTGACGATTCGATCATCATCTCTCGTCGCCTATTCAGACGGTGACGACTGTTAAGAGCAATTCGGCAGACGGCATCTCTGCCGATTCCTCAAGCGATAACTTGCCGAGTGGCAAGTTGAAATTGAGTTCTTCAGTCGGCCACAGGAGCGAACAATTCTCCTCCGCTGCAGGCCGAGTGTTACTCTCTTAATCCCACTGGAGCTACAACGCGAAAATCGGAGTCAACCCGATCCCACGCTGTAAGCAACCGAGAGCAGAACAAGAGCCCAAAACGACTAAGTTCAGAACAGACAGTCAAGTGCTCAACAAATCCAACTCAAATGCCAGAACAACACAAACAGGAACAAAAGAATAGATTTAAGCAAACAGAGCATTACAGAAATTTCAACAAGCTAAAGGACCCAATTTTGGCCTTGGCTTTCGCGAGGGCCTTCTCACGATGGATCTTCGCCTTCTCCCTCTGCTGCTGCTGCCGCCTCGCCAAATCTGCTTCGCTGTCCTCCTCTTCCTGACGAAGGAGCTGCAGCGCCCTCTCCACCTCCCTGGCAGCCTCTCCGAGCTTCCCCACCTTGCGCGAACGCTCCTGCAACTTCGCCTCGCCGCGGAGAGTGCCGGCATCCTCGAAGAAAGCCCGGTCCAGGTAGGCGTCCATCCGGTCCAGCACCGTTTGGTGCCGCTTTCGCAGACGTCGGAGCTCGGCCTCCTTCGCCAGGATCTGCTTCGTCCTTTCTTCACGCTCGAGCAGAAGGCGCAGGGAGATAGGCGGCGGCACGTTGGAAGGATCTTCGTGGACCGCCTCTTCGAGGCGATACATCCACTCCTCCACTCGATGGAGCTCCTGCTCGCAGTTGCGTGCGAGCGAGACATCGCCTGACCGGCGGATCTCCCTTAAGCCCGCTTCCACGAGGGGAAGCACATCATAGTACCGGCCGACGCCCACCCCGACCTCAAGGGCGACCCCCCGTACCAAGTCCTCCAGCCGCACAAGGGGGACGAACGCTGGGTGAGCCAAGGGATCTAGAACGGAAGACCCTTGGGCTGAACCCACGGGAGAAGCCGGTGGGGCGTCAATATTAACCACGGTGGCGGAAGAACCCACCTCTTTGGACACACTATGTTCGGAGTCGGAGGCCATGGAGTGGAAGGGTTTGCGACGGTGATCTTTCGTCTCGCAGACTTTTCTCGAAAAAGAAGGAGCATGGCTGAAGAAACGGCGAGTACGGGGGATATATCTAAAAATTTGACGGTCACGATCTGTCCCCTCGAACGATCGAACGGTCCAGATGCCTCGTGGCGCTTCGGGCTCAACACCATTTAAAGCCCCACTTCTCGAGACCCGAACCGACCGATCGGATGAAGCCCAAGAAGCAAGGCACCCTGTCACTTTGCCATTAATGGGCATTGGCACGTCTTTAATTCCTTAGTTGGCAAGCATTTGGGCCCGCTGGAAGACGCGTGGCACGAGATTTCGCCTACAACCTAAACTCGCCTTTTCGGGAGTCTCGCTTGCGTTCTAAATTCGCCAGCGACATCGGCACAAATCCGCCAATACTAGAGATTCGCCCACGGTTCGAATTCGCCAACAGTCGAAGTTGATCCTCACGGCGAACTCACCGACGGTTTAACACGACTCTCTCGGCGAATTTGCCGACCCGTATTTGAGTTGAGTTTTCACCCAAGTGTTGCGACCTGAAACCGCTGATGGCTATGCCAAAAGAAATATTGAAGGGGTTATATCCAAAAGGAACACGACGAGGAAGAACACAAACTGCCTCAAATGCTTCTAGACAGTACATTTGAACAAAGTTATGTTTTTTTGCAAATCGCGAAAGTCATAATATTGCATTCGAAGAAGCAAAACATGCACCCAGTGTTTAAGATAATACATCTGAACAAAGTCGTGACATAGTTTCAAAAGCAAGACAAATAAACAAAGTGTCTTAAACATGAATACATGGTGGAGATCTTAATCAAACACACTGAAAGAAGAAATGTCTTCCTTGGCCAATGCCACCTTCCTTGCGAAGTCCTCACGAGCCTTGTCCTCGGCCACCTTCCTGATGCGATCCTCAAAGCTCGATCTGGCGGCGGCATCCTTCTCACGCAAGGCTTGAAGACGTTGAGTTTCCTCCTCAGCTTTCTTGCTGGCCTTGACAACATCGGATTGGAGCTCCTTCCAATTCGTCTCCGCCTGCCTCAATTCGGCTCTCAGGCGAGCCATGGTGCGATTGAGGTCGATAACTTGATCCCCCAACTGCTGTTGTTGGCTCGCCCAGAAATTGGTGATGGATTCCGAGTCAGCAATTTCTTTGAAGCGGACCTCCTGTTCCTGGGCCTCCAGACGTCGGAGATGAGCCAAACAAGACTCCACGTCCGAGCCCTCCCGCAGCAATGCCTCTAGCCCTGTCATACGCGACTCCAGAAGACGAAGTTCTCGCATACAACGGGTGAAAAGCCGATTTTCGCCCGATCGTTGAATGTCTACCGCACGGTCCAGGAGAGATTGCTTGAAACTGGCAAAACTACCCAAGCCGAGATCGACAAGAGAAATTACCTGTCTCACGGCGTTCTCAAACTCCTCGACGCGGGCCTGCCAAGACGAGGAGCCAGGGGGAGTAGGCTTTTGACCGGGGGCGAGCATTGCGATTGGGGGAACCTCGAGACAAGGTTCCGTTCCTGGGTGCGGAGCAGAACCTTGGGCAGGAGGAGCCTCCGGGCTCTCGGGCTCGTCATCGGATATCAAGATGAGTTCCGCCTCGTGCTCCTCAGGAAGCGGTGCATCATCATGGACTGAAAAGCACAGTAAGAGCATGAAAGAGGGATCTAAGCAAGAGATACCCATTGTTTGCGTCGAAAGTTGCTGTATTCATTGCTGCATTCATTACAAC
>BQKN01062478.1:183667-194156 GCA_022839385.1 Asparagus kiusianus
AAAATCAATTAAGACAAAATCCGCCATCGAACAGAGGCGAGCGGAATCGCCTGTCGAAAAGGGGAACCCACTTCGAACTCGCCTATCATAATAGGAGTTCGCCTCCCTTCCTCTAAAGGCAAATAGGGCTAACTTTGCCCCAAATTAGGGGAAATTACTGAAAGGCGGCGGGATTCCAGGGCAATGAGCAACGCTCATCTCCCCAAATCCGACGCCTAGGGCCTACACAAGGTCACCCAACAAGCCTATCGACATACCTGAGCGCGACGCCGGAGCATCGACGGGCATGCCGGCGGAGAGACGATCGGAGTAACCTCCAGGACCTGCACCTCTCACTTTGCGCTTCCTAGGTTTTGGAGCCATTGAAAGATGGGGCGGGAATTCTTGTCTTAGAAGTTTCTTTCGAGATTCAAGAGCGCGATGAATCCCAAAGGAGGAAAACAGCGGGTTTAAAAAGGGGGAGTTGTCCATGTGGCCGCGATCGCCCTCGAGAGGCGGATCCCCCACGAACGGGAAACGTGGCCACGATCAAATTCGACGGTCCAGATCACCCCCATCGACGGTTGCATCCAACGGTTGAATTCGAAAGCCACGGCCACGATCAGAACGAGGCACATGGAGCGGAGCCAAACTGTCGAATCATGATAATACCACACCGCCTTAGCTGGAAAGGCACAAAACCCCGCAGGTGAACACGTGGCCTACCCACATTAGGCCTAATTTCGCCCAAAGAAAAGGTCTCAACGGCGAAAACTTGAATAAAATCCGTGAGTCTTTCAAAATTTCGCCACCAAGTCCTAATTTCGCCTGCACGACTCACACACCTTTGAGAAAAGGGCGATTTACCCAAAATCTAGAAACTGACGAAGTGATTCTGTTTACACCCACGCCCCAGGCGACTAAGGGTCAGAGTAGAAATCTTAGCACTAAGCCTAAGAAAAACTACTCGATAACTTATCATACTGAGGGGAATAGTATGGCTAGCCCGATTCAAATGGTAATCGGTAAAGGCAGATCAAACCCGTTGATAGCTGAGGGTTTGCTAAAAATCCTAAGACACCTGGTCCAAAACGTCTTTATTCAAAGTATTCCAGACCACACGTAAGCCGGTTTTGGTCTGAAAACTTTGAAGGGGGTCTTGTAGACGGTAGGAATTACCGCGACGGATTAGCAAGCGAGTTCGCCCACAGAACAGGACCACCCCCTCTTAGGCCACTAAGCGGATTCGCTGACACGCGAATACCCCACGTTGGCCGCATACTCCAAATCGCATGGATCCGCCAGCAAGGCGAATCCGCCTTCACTAATTGAATCCGCCCGCAAGGAAGATACTCAAATCCGCCTTCGTGTGCCGAAGCCACTTGCAGGGAGCCACGTCTGCCTACGCAAGCCGAAAGCCAGGTTTCCAGGGACAAGCCTTCCCTGCTTCCCACGATGCGACAGGAAAGGGGAACAGTGTCCCAGGTCCGTCCGACGTCCGCCCGCAATTCAAGCGAATGAGACAGGCGCCGGACCGGCCTGCATACTCATAAATGCAGGTCACCTCACCCATCAGAGGGGAGGGCCGAAGCCGTCGACGCGCCGTAAGCCTTCTGGAGCTCGCTCAGACACGCAACATCCGTTCTCCAACTTCTGCCAAGGCCACTTGCCAAGAGCCACGTCCGCCTACGTGAGCCAGAGACCAGGTTTCCAGGGACAAGCCTTCTCTGCCTCCCACGACGCAAGGTAAGGAGGCACAGTACCCCAAGTTCGTCAGACGGCAGTCCGTAATTCAAGCGAACGAGACGGGCGCCGAACCGGCCTGTAGACTCATAAATGCGGGTCACCTCACCCATCAGAATGGAGAGCCGAAGCCGCCGATACGCGGCAAGCTGTCTGGAGTCCGTCCAGGCACGAGACGTCCATTCTCCCGCCCCTATTCAGACATAGGGTGAGGGGAGGAAGGGTACAGCACCTCAGGACCGCCGGATGGTCACTCAGTACCTCGCCGCACCAGTGAGCGGACGGTTACCAGAGCCATCTACGTCCACATAAATGCAGCGTACCGCGCTCCAAGCGAAAGGTTAGAGCCACCAGCGTTCGACGAGCTGTCCAGGTCCACTCAAGTGTCTGGCAGTCGCCGTCACGAGTGCGAGGAAGGGCTTTCCCGCTCCTACACGACGTGACGCGACATGTAACCCCACAGACAACTGTTTGTTGTACAGGGGACAATAGGATGTCTTTGAACAGTGTATGGTCACATCCCATGGTTCAAGGGACAACCGAACTGTCTCTCTCCCACTTAAAAAGCTTCTTACAGCAACCTAAGGAGGGGAGCGAAAAAAAAGAGATCGAACAAGCATCGCTCGAGCTAAGAGATCAAGAGAATTTTCTGATCAAAAGAGAAAACTTCTTGCGTACTCTTGCATCGCAGTGCTTTCTCTGAACTCTGAGCTCCGATCGCCGGAAAGACAGAGGATCCGAACTCCTTTACCCAGAGCTTCTACTGAGTACTGAAGCTCTCCCCAACAACCTCGGTCGAACCGTCCAAGGGAAGCAGACCCGGCGCGAGCACCGGGCGAAGCATCCTGTAGCTACCTCAAAGTCCCCACAAATTTAAACAAAGAGGGCATTCCCTCTGCTTCTGTCGTAATTCAGATTGATTTAGTTTGTAATAAGCTTTCTTATAAATACAAACAAAATCCCTCCCCTTTCCCGGGAAAATCAGAAATTTACACCTACAAAGATCAACCGGACCACCCCCAGTGTTATTTCTGTTGGGAGGAGTATCAACAAAAGTGTTCATCCAAATCTATGTTGCTATCATTTGCGTCGTTTTGAACACGATGACTAGATTCAGCCCGCTGACTTGGTTCCGATTGTTGATGAGACTGAGTTTGCAACTCTCTTATTTGCTGCATGGTCAACTCCCTCTCTATCTTCATTTTAGCTCTAAGCTCTTCTTTTTGCTTGGCCAGAGCTTCTTGGATTATTTGGGTCAACTGGTCTGGCGTCATGGTGAACGCCTCCCGAGCTCGCCCAATGCTAGACACAGTGTCATTCGAAGTGACTATGGAGTAAGTATCTGATGCTTCATCATCCGAAGACAGACCTTCGTGCATTCTCTGATAGTCCATGCATCTGGTGGCTCTCAATTGGAGTTGTGATATAAGCTGGGATATTCTTGGATTGACTCTTCCTGCTAAGCTAAAGTCATGATCAGAATCATTTGAATACCATTTTGACTTTCATTTATGTGTTATGTTGATGATGACTTAAGGGAGTTCATCACCTTGGATAGCTGATCTTCTCTCACAGAAGCATCTTGATTTGGGCTTTCACGCTTCGGTGGAAAGCCTTTGGAATACCGAGACCCTCTGTGGAGTAGTTTTGGGTAGCTACACTCTGATAATATTGTCCTAATAAGCCTCTCACAAGGACAATGAGAGTCCGTTTCTCGATAATTTCTCTTCCGAGACTTGTTCGTATCCTCATCCCGATTATACAACTCATCCGTATGATGACCGAAGCAACCTATCATGTGTTGGCACGACTTCCCAGGTATAATATCGTTATCTGACAGACACGCTTTCTTCTGGGAATGTGACACCTTATTGGCATCCTCAGGAGTCACATATTTGGAACCACGCCTTTGCGAGGGCATAACCTTAA
Source organism: Asparagus kiusianus (assembly GCA_022839385.1). Lineage (NCBI taxonomy): Eukaryota > Viridiplantae > Streptophyta > Magnoliopsida > Asparagales > Asparagaceae > Asparagus > Asparagus kiusianus. Next base: position 187,319 of record BQKN01062478.1, read on the forward strand.
TGGGCTCCTGATCTTCGATAACTCACCCCAAGCGGGCGGTTACATGAATTGACTTGTTGGGAGGATGTGTATGACCCCCAACCTAAAGAGTCGCTCGGGATTTGTTCACCGGATCCAAGCGTTGTTTTATTGGGACTTTGCCTTGATCTCCGTGTAGAAGACCGAGGTGATCCACCATCGTGATTTTGAACTTGAATACGCCCAAGCTTCCCTGAGGTTTCACCAAAGGTACGGTAGCAGGTGGACCCAGAATAGAAGTCGATGAAGGCAGAGAAGCGGCTGGGGAGGGGTCTCTTTGGGTGAGACAAGCTTGCTTGCCTCGATCATGGGCGAGACAGTCATAACCGTCTCAGCCACATGTTTGGGCGAGACAATTGTAACTATCTCGGCCACATGTTTGGTCTTTAGCATTCGAATCCCGATTTCGCGCATCTCTAGGCTTCAGAACCCATATGGGGTTTTGATGGTTTTTTTGCCATCTCTTTCTTCTTCTTGCCTTGTGTCTTTCGCACAAGTGCGCAAGCGTGTGCGGCATGCGCGCGACATCTTTGGATGCGCTCCTTCCGGGTTGAACGAGTCCTTTTGACAAGGATACATTCTTGCGTCGTTGGATTGGAGGAATTGACAACAACTTGTCGTTAAGGCAGCCGGATTATTTGACGCTTCCTAGACTCTAAGACAGCGTAGTAGCGAACTCCATTGACTTGTTGCAATATCTTGACAAACTGACAAGCTTGGCGTTGAAGTTGTCTATGACGAGCCCTCTTTGTCTGAGTTTGTAGACTTTCATCGCATGACTCCTTGACTAAGGAGGAATCGTTGCGAACAGAGCTTTCGGTCTTGTGGGTGGTCGGGATAACATTGCAAGGGGAAGCTTCAGCAACAGTTAGGCGAGACTCGTCACCTGTAGCCTTCATCAGAGTTGGAGACCGATAAATCTTCTTTGATGGTGACTCTTTGATAGTCATTCCCAATACCTTCGCTATCAACCTATAGATCTCATGTGAAATTTCCATGCACTTGCGAGGCGAGGAAGATCTTGAGGAGGATGAATCAACTGTAATATTGATCCTTGGTTACAACACGACAGCCTCGACAGAGGCTGTTATCTCCCTGTTTGTTAGAAAATTTGTAACAAGAAAATGATAGAATTAAATTTGATTTGTTCTTTCTAACTACTTAGAAAAAGAATGTTTACAACTATCTCAAACTTAATTATAATTTTGAGTTTCCTGATTACAAAAGAGAAGAGAATTAATATAAATTCTTCCCTTTATTTAATTCTGGGTTCTTCACGGTGGCGATGAGATGCCTTGCTCGAATGCTCGCATCGAGTTTACTTCTTATTGACGATTCAAACGTCTTGTTTCACCGGAATGTGGTTGATTCCTCATGATTGATATTGAGGATAACTTACGTGGCAAGTTTGAAATTAACTCTTAATGAATTTGAGAACTCAGAGCGAGTTTAAACTCTTGAAAAAGAGTTGATTTGAACTGAAAATCGGTTAATAGCTAAGGATGAAAGCTCCCTGTTGTTGAACGTCACTGAAGGATGAACTACGATCTCCCCCTTTGCGATTTTATGCCAGAAGCCGTTCAATGGTCTCCGATCTTTATCTGCCCAAAAAAGATCCTGAACTCTTCTGAGTTTTGAGATATTTATAGGGGATTTAGGGTTGTAACCGCCCCCTTAAATCTCTCCTTAATGAGGGTTTAACGGGGTCTAACCGCCCCCTTAAATCTCTCCATGATAGGGTGGTGATCCCCTCAAATCGTGGAGAGAAAATGATTTCTAGAACCGTTCAACTCGTGTTTGAATGAGTCAAATGTCAAAACTAGCGTTATGGATCCGAACTCTGCATTTTAGAACTGAAGCGCAGAGTTGGGCATGTTTAAGGCCGAAAACGACGTGTTCGCACAACATTGTGAACTCTAAAACGCAGAGTTGGCCTTTGCATAAACTCCGCGTTTTGGACCTGGGACACAGAGTTGGGCTCTGCATGAACTCTGTGTTTTGGACCTGGGACGCAGAGTTGGGCTCTGCACGAACTCTGCATTTTGAGTCCACGAACTCTGCATTTTGAATCTGGGACGCAAAGGTGAGCTCTGTGTTTTGAATCTGATACACAGAGATGAGCTCTATATCTGAATTTGAAGAGACCGTGAATTTGTAGTCTCTTTTGCTAGAACGTTGCAAAGACCGTCATCTTGTAATCTTCGTCTTGGCTCTTTAAAAATATGAGAGTCGTCAGATTATAACTTCCGATGTTGATTGTGAAGGCTATTGATTAGAGCTTTCATCAGTTGTTGTGAAGGTTGTCAGATTGTAACATTCATCAATCTACGTGAAAGTCTTTAAATTATAGCCTTCTGGAAGCTGTCAAATTATAACTTTTATCATTGGTGTTTGATAGGGATCGGCTATCTATACTGATTTTTAGACAACCTACACTCCCACTGTGGTCATCAGCGTGTTTGCGTCAGAAATCTTTTTCATTGTGGAATCCATTACAATTGTTTATCAATTACAGATTCAAAAAGTGAGCTTTTTATAAGATTTTTCTTACACAAATGAAAATAAATGAAGACTTCCTAGAAACACACGCATGATCATTTATCGATCGCTGCTTGCGTAGGATCTTTGCCTGTATCGGAGACGCTTTGATCCATGGACCACCGAATATCTAATCCGGGTTGATGGCAACGAAGGTTCGGCATTCTTGTTCCATTTTAGACACAATAACAAAAGTAAATATCTCAATGGTATGAGATAAATACTCTTCTTGAGATCAAAATAACGTTTGATCCCAAGGGAAGGATGAAAAGGTTGTAGATCTCTCGAAATCCGCTCTTTATGTGCATGAATTCGCTAAGATTTCGCCTCTCTCTCTCAAATTCCTGGGTTCTGCTCTCAAAACGTTAGGTCTTCACCTCCAAGTCTAAAATTCTAGATCCTCTTCTGCATAGGGGTGCTAGGGGTGTATTTATAGGCTTCGGATGCTGTGTTTTCGGTTAAGATTTTGTGATCTGGTCGTCTTTTTAGTTAGAAATGACTTTACCATGTTTAAGGATGATCCCAAAATAGATAGGGAGGTACTGGATAGCATGAATCCTAAGAAATCATCAAAAACGTGTTTTGGGGAAGTCTGACTGTGAGAGACAATTTTTATCTGTCTCGGCACCCGAGACACACATACGTGTCTCGACACCCGAGACACACATACGTGTCTCGGATTTTGAGACACACTTATTGTATCTCGTTTTGTCGTTTCATCGAATTGAGTGCTTTGTTGCTTCTTCGTTCCATTGTTTCACGTGTTCCTTTGCTTCCCTTTGGCATCAGATAATCCTTTTTGACTCAGATATCGATGTTTATCATCTTCTCCTCGTCTCAATCTGCATTCGAACACCTATATATAATTTTTGACGTCTACACTCTCCACCTGATGAGAGCTGATAGGCTTCAAGAGTGAATCCTTATCGAATGTGACGTCTCTACTCAACACAATCTTTCTCTCAACTGGATCCCTAAACTTGTATCATTTCACACCACACTTGAATCCCATAAATATGATCTTGCTAGCTTGAGGTTCTAATTTATCAGTTCTGACATGATATAATGTGGGGCACCCAAATATCTTGAGCTGATAATAGTCATGTGCTGGCTCTCCCGACCATATCTTCATAGGGGTTTTTCCCTCAATCGCAGATGAAGACTACCTATTAATGAGGTGGCTCGCATATGAAAGTGTCTTAGCCCAAAAGATCTTCTCCAAACCACTTTGCGATAACAAATATCGGACCTTCTCCAATAAAGACCAATTCAACCTCTCTGTCACCCCATTCTGCTACGGTGTATGACTAACTATGAAGTGCCTCTCTATGTCCTTGTCTCGACATAGTTGTTGAATATGGTCTGAAGTGTACTTGCCGCTATTGTCGGATCTCAACGTCTTGATCTTTCTTCCTGTCTGTAGTTCCAATCTTCTCTTCCACTCTACAAATATCTCTAGGACTTCACTCTTCTTCACCATGGTATACACCCAACAACGTCTAGAATAGTCATCAACAAATGTGACGAACCAATGTCGACCACCAAGTGATGTTGTCTTGGTAAGATCCCAAACATCCGTATACACATAGTTCAAGATGTCTTTCGTCCTGTAAACGGCTATTCCGAACTTCACCTTAGTCTTCTTGCCAAGAACACAATGCTTACAGAATTCAACCTTCTAACTATTGGCTCCCTTCAATAGTCCCTGCTTGCACAACGTCTGTAGTAACTTTTCACCTGTGTGCCCCAATCTGTAGTACCAAAGTCTACCCGCATCCGCCTCTAAAATAGCTGAAGCTACATGACCAATCTCGGTACTTCCCTTCAGATAATAAAGATTCCTACTGCAGACTCCCTTCATCACTATCAAAGATCCCTTAGTAACTTTTGCTACAACGCTCTCAAAAGTCACCTTGAATCCCTTTACCTCCAAAGCTCCAACAGAAATAAGATTTTTCTTTAGCCGAGGAACAAATCTCACTTCATTTAATTCACAAATAAATCCATCGTGTATCCGAATCCTGATGGTACATATCCTACAAATACCACAGGACTAATCGTTTCCCATGATCACCACACCCCCGTCGAGTTTGTCAAAAGATGTAAACCAATCTCGCAGGGAGTCACATGATAAGTAGCACTAGATATCAGTATCCAATCTAATCCATCAACATGGTTAACCTCTGGAGTAATCAATAGAGAAAAACATGAATCGTCGGAATCACCACCTCTAGCGACATTCACCTCATTGGCCTTCGGGTCTTTCTTCTTGCTATTCTCCTTCTCTTTGAGCTTCGGACAATCTCTCTTTTATAAAGTCCTTGTTCTTTGCAGAAAGTACACTGGTTCTTCGCTAATCGGTAGTGGTCTCTTGACTTTAACCTGCCTCTATTACCACCTCTCGGATGGAGACTCCTACCTCTCATCGACAATACCTCTCCTGAAGTGCTAGCTCTGGAAGATTCTTTATCCTTCCTCCTCAAGTCAAAATTCATCAACACATTAGTCACTTCACTATATGTGATGGAAGATCTAGCATTCAACAAAGTGAGCACGAATGTATCATACTCCTCATCGAGTAAGGAGCCTAATAAAATAATCATCTTGTAGTCATCCGATATCTTCTCATCCACATTCACCAAGTCCGACAACAACTTTGTGTAGTTGTTCACATGATCTGCAAGTGAGATACCCATGGACATCTGGAATCTGAACAATCTTTGCAGCAGTGCAACCGGTTCTCAACACTCTTCGTAAGATATTTGTGGTTGAGAATCTCCCACATCTTCATCGCAAATGTCACATCGATCATATCGTACTTCAACTCATGTTCCAAACAAGATCTTATTACTCCACAAGTATTTCGATTCATCTTGTCTTATATCGTCTCATCATACTTTAGTGGCCTCTCATGGACCATGATGGTCTCCTCTAAATTCTAAGCATTCAAAGCATCATGCACATCACTCATCCACAACCCAAACTTGATCTTACCGTCATACTTCACAACACTGATCTTCGTATTCTGAAGTACAACGTGAACTGTACTTGCTGTAGCCTTGTTGCTTTCACCACTATCTCTTGTCATTGCTTGCTAACTCTAAATTGTAGAGAAAATTCGAACAACTGATAGAATTGAGAAATTACCCAACTTGAACCCTAGATTAGATTCCAACACAAACTCTCAACCACACGAGGAAGGCGAGATCTCCAATTGGCAACTCCGTAATGTTATCTCCACCGAAGCATAGAACTCCAAGATTCAAGCTTCCAACAATGAATTTTCCTTCACCCAAAACAAACCCTAAGTTTGAAACCCTAGATCTCTGATACTAATTGTTGCGCGTCGGCGGAATCGTGCTCGTGAACCAAACGAGTGTCGAGCAATGAGAGGAGAAACAACCAACAAGTGTAATTCACAGAAGAACGATCAAAATCAATCACAAGCACAGAGATTTACATGATTCGATAATTGCCTACGTCCACAGGGAGAGGGTGGAGAGATTTTACTATATGGAGGAGAAATACAATAGGTTACAACTCTCTCAAGCACTCAAAATAACTCTAACCAATAATCTCTCACTCCCTCATAATAATCTCCCTCTCAAAGTGCCCAAAAGACTCTCTTTTCTCTCTCTGTTTTCTCTTATAAAACGTTTCATATATATAGAAATCCTTAAACCAAAACATATTAGGAATCCAATAATTCTAAAAGCAAAACCAAAATAGACTAGGAATCCCAATAACCCTAAAACCAAAACACACTAGGAATCCAACAATTCTAAAATCAAAACCAAGACAAATTAGGAATCATGTTTGGCCCAATAACCAGCTATCCAACAGAGAATATGTACAAATTCAGAAGAATTAGGACCACAGTCCCCCATTGTTTCAGTGCGGAGAATAGAATCTTATTATTTCAATGTTTTCTCACTACTCGTACTTGCTTTCTTCTCTTTCCCCTAACTTTTGGGTTTCAAGCGAAGGTAGTACATTTTAATAGCTATCGGTAATGAGAGTAGATAATTGGTTTTTCTCCCAAAAGTGTTTGCAATCGTTTGAAAAACACATTGGATCAGATGGATCAGATGGTTTTTCTAAAACAATCATATATTCAGCAAAAAGGAAAATTAATCATATATTAATTAATATTAATATATTAATATTAATATATTAATATTAATTAATATATTAATATATTAATATTAATTAATAGTAATTAATATATTAATATTAATTAATATTAATATTAATATTAATTAATATTAATATTAATATTAAT
>BQKN01062478.1:194556-235329 GCA_022839385.1 Asparagus kiusianus
TAATATTAATATATTAATTAGTATTACTTAATATTAATTAATATTAATATCTTAATATATTAATTAATATTAATTAATTAATATATTATAATTAATATATTTAATTAGTATATTAATGTATTTAATATATTAATATATTTAATATATTAACATATTAATATATTTAATATATTAATATATTAATATATTAATATATTTACTATATTAATATATTAAATATATTAATATATAAATATATTAATATATTAAATATATTAATATATTATATATATTATTAATATATATTAATATATTAAATATTATATATATATATTAATATATATTAATATTATATATTAATATTAAATAAAAACGAAAACAGCAGACGTTAAACACCTTTTTCTTGTTTTGAGAAAACCGTTTAAAGTTGGGGGTTGGTAGTGTTTTGGACGGAAAAACGGAATGGTAACCAAACGCGTTTTGTTTCTTTTTTTTTTAAAACGCAATGAAAACAACACAAACGCAATGGTAAACAAACGCACAGCTATTTGCCATAAAATTGCGTTTTTCAGTATTTGGTGCTATTATTCACACATGACTCGTCAATCAATCAATGTTATAATATATTAATAAAGTAAAGACATGGATATATACATGTTAATGCCACTCCGCAAATTCTAATGGATCTAATATGTAATAACTAATAGTCCTTTTTTCACTATCTTAACTTAATCCACTATCCTCATCTACATCTTGGAAATTTTTATTTTTCGGCTTTGGATTTCAGTTTCCTATAAATCATTCATTTTGTTCTCTCTTTCTAACAAATCTTATTTTCATCCTATCTTTTTACCCAAAAATCTAATATACACACAAGAATATAAATTGAATCTGGTGCACGGTAACAACTAAAACCGAAATATATATCTATTATAAAGTTTTTGTATTGATTGTTTTTATAAATTAGTTTACGACCAAATACAGTTACATTGTGTACTAAATAAAGACATGGTCTTATTTATTCGTGAATAGGACATGGACATGGCGGCTGTAATCACCTTATTCCAAAAAAAATAAAAAATAATTGTGAAATAAAGGAAAATATGAAAAGGATGTGAGAACTAAAGAAACAAGCGCTAGTGTCGGCCTGTCGGGTAATACATGTGTCTAGCGGGTGAAAACCAAAAGGTTGGAATATATCGTAATTCATGCAGATTCTTTTTTCTTGCGAAAGAAAATATTTGGTAAAGCTGTAAACTTTGGAAGGAAATTACTTTTAATAGTTTCAATTGTTTCCCATACGTGTTTGCAAGCCCTCCGATACTAAACAGATGGGTTCGACTCCCCGTCGCCTCATTATCAAAAAAAAAAAAAAAAAACTTTCCATGTATATAATTTTTTAAGCCATGATCCATTTTATTTCTCCGAAGATGTCTCGTTGCATATTAACATTAAAGTAGACCGGATAACAAATACCTACTCTTGCTTTAAAATAAAACCAGACATGTTAATGAAGATGAAGCTAAGTGTAAAACACACCTAGTCTTTTATCTATGGCGTTACAAGAACATCTCACATGCTCCGAAACATTGAATGCTTTCGATTCTCTACGTCAGTGTTTACTTGCTTTTGTTCTCTCTTTAGTTGTTTGTATGTGTTACTTAAAGACCCAGTCATGCTCTCCGACAGAATCTACATGCTGAATGACATCGATGTCCACTCCTCACCCATAATTCTTTGAGAGGGCTTAAGCATCACGTGCCTACTAGATACATTCCATCCTATTTAAGATGTATATTATATATACATTTGTGTGGGTGTGTCATGTGTGTGTAGCACGCACACTCACCTTCTTCTTAAAGGAGGTATTCAGGTTATATTCTATAATAGTTAATGACCCTGTCTTGAATTCTTTTTGAATAGGATATGGTGACTGTGTTCACCACTTCTATACATAAATGAATAAATAAGGACTTCCTCAAGTATAAATATCTGGTTGAAAAAAAAGGGATAAAACAGAGATCTAAGATACGAACCAACGAGGAGTAACTTTGTTGTATTGTAAAATGAAAAAAAAATCAATAATTCCAAAGAGGATAACTTAAAAAAACATTTTTCATTGGAAAAAACAACAGCTAATATAGAAAGAAATTATTTGTAGCTTTAAAAATCTTTTTTCAAGTGTATACACGTACCCACTCAATTTCCAAGCAAAGAGATCAATGATTTCGGGAGATCATCCTTCTTAATTCTTCTTTTTTTTTGGTCCATGAAAGTATGCATTCATTTACCAATTATGAAATGTTTAGTACATCACTTTTACCAGTAAACAGCCTGGTAATCAAAACAAAAAGAAATCTTATGTTGTATGTCAACATATAACTTCAGTAGACCATGCAACTTGAAAATTACTTTCCTCTCAAAACGGCCAAACATAGGTATAGAGTTTCTCTTCACAATTCCTTTTAAGAAATGTTAACTAAGATTAAAAAAAGTTAATAAATTTGTTTTCTTATAACTTTAATAGTTTTTGCAACTTTTTATTTTTATTTTTGGGGGACTGGTGATGCAAAGCAACAATAAAAAACTCATGCCCTCGGGTGAAGAGCTACTGAGCTCGTTTCCGTTTGTCTTCTCTCCGATGGGCGCAAAGTTCGTCATACTATCCAATTGATGGGCTTCATTGAGACTATAAATGATATATTGATATCCTATTCCGCAATTATCTATGTCAATTATTTTTATTTATTTAGAGAATATCTATGTTAATTATAAAAAGCTTATAATTAAATGAACTTTTTTCTGATAAACTATCATCTTTCCACCTTGTAAAGGAAAATGTGATGGGAAAAAAATTCGGCTCAACGTATAGAGGTAATGAATATTAAATAAAAGTTATAGGGGCCAATTTTAAACCAAAAGATATAGTTATTATGTATTAATCCATGTAGAAACGACAAAAACATTGGAGAAGATCAGAAAATTTGATGCTGACAGACATTTGAGTGCTTGTCGGTCGACCGCGACCTTTGGCGCGGTCGACCGCAAACGTGCACAACTACAGGGTGTTTTTCGGTTTTCTGGCTGGTCGACCGCGTCGTCAAGTGCGGTCGACCGCGGACCCTGTAATGCATTTTTTGGTTTCCACCGTTCTGTCCGGTCGACCGTGACAATTTCGGCGGTCGACCGCCAGTCGGGTTTGGGCCTGATTGCGGTTTCCTGTTCTGTTTGGGATTGTTGTTTGATATAAATAGCAACCACGTTTTAGGGTTTCATGGGATTGTTTTGGGGATTTTTGGAGCACAGAAAAAAGTATTTTCTGAGCTATTGGTTAGGCTTTTGTTTGGAGAGAATTAGAGATTTGTTGGTGAGATTAGTTGGTTTGTTCGAGTGATTTGTAATCTCAGTTTGTACTCTTCTTCTCTATGAGTGAAAACCCTATCCCCTTCTTGCCCCGTGGACGTAGGCAACTTGCCGAACCACGTTAAAATTGGTTGTTTGTGTTTGCGGCATTACTTTGGTTTGTTTGGCCTTCTCTCAGCGTTTGTGTTTGGTTCCTCGAAGCACAATGATTGGTGGTTTCTGCGCACAACAAGTGGTATCAGAGCATAATAAGTGGTATCAGAGCTTGAGCTACACTTGAGCTAATTGGAGGAGTAGATCGCTTTGAAAGTTCGTCTAGGACTTCAGTTGGTGATAAATGTGCTTTTTTTCTATTTGTGGATCTCGTTTCCGTCATGTGGGGTGAGATCTTTCGGAGGCCCTTGTTAGGGTTTCAGTTGAAGGTAAAAAATTTTCTTTTTTAGTTTGGATCTATTATTCGTTTGTTCTGCATTGTTTTGTTGGTGCTTTGAGAAAAAAATGGTCAAGAAAGAAGGAGTTACGGAGGGTTATGGAAGGTACTTTCGGCGTGAAGACCGTTCAAAGTTTCAATATCTACTCTATGAAGATAGATGCAGGAAAGTTTAATGGCATATACAATTTTGATCTTTAGAGATGTGAAGTCTTGGATACGCTTAACGCGCAAAATTTGGAAGACACTTTAGAGTTGGACGGGAAACCGGACGACATTGAGAAGAAGGTTTGGAAGAAGATGAATCGAACGACGTGTGATGTGATTAGATCTTGTTTAACTCAAGATTTGAAATATGATATGATCAATGAGACTTCGACTAAGAAAATTTAAAAGATCCTAGAGGGAAAGTGTTTAACAAAGAGTGTAGAAAATTGCTTGCATTTGAAGATGAGGCTTTTTCGCTTCTAATTAAAGAAGGGGACCTCCATTGATGACCATATGAACCACTACACAAAACTTCTTACAGATTTAATGAATGTAGATATTATGATTGAAGATGAGGATAAGACGTTGTTATTGTTGAGTTCCTTGCCCGATGAGAAATATAAAACATTCATTCCTACTCTTATTAATGGGAAGACATCTCTTTCGTATAGTGAGGTCACCGCTACACTTGTGAATTATCAGCTTGGAAAGAAGGATAAGGAGATTTCAGTTGAGCCGGTAGCGGGGGCATTGGTCGCAAGAGCAAAGAGTCCAAACTGTGGTAGGAGATCGCAGTCTAGTGGGACACATCCTGGAGTTCGTAGGAATCAATGTGCCTTTTGTAAAGAGGATGGACATTGGAAAGCCGAATGCCCAAAGTTGACAGATCGAGACAGGAAGAATAAGGGAAAGCTATTCAAGCTTCAGAGATGAATGTTGTCAAGGCTAGTGGCGATAATTCAGATTCGGCTTCTTCGGGCTACTCATTAGCACTACTGTTAGTTTGTGTTGCCAACTCTACAGAGTAGATGTTAGATTCGGGTGCTTCTTACCATATTTACACTAGGAGGGATTGGTTCTCTAGTTTTTAGGAGTTGGAAAGAGGGGATGCGTGCTCATGGGTAATGATCATGAATGTCCTATTGATGGTATTGGTACCGTTCGTATTAGGATGTGTGACGGAGTGATTTGGGAGTTGGATGATGTGAGGTTTGTTCCTCAGTTGAAGAAGAACATCATTTTACTTAGAGTTTTAGAGGCAGCATGTTATATGGTGACCTTAGAGGATGCATGTTTGAAGGTCACATTTGGGTCCATTATTGTGATGAAGTGCGTCGGGAGGAAGAATTTATACTATTTGATTGGGAGCATGGTGTTTGGTAGAGAACTGACGGCTTCTTTAAATTTTACTAGACTGTGACATTTGTTGAGGTTGAGATATTTGATTGGTTATGTTATGCATGAATTGTTGAGGAGTGCTTTGACCTGCAGATTAAAGTCCTTTGAGGATATTTGTATGAGTAAGAAGACCGAGATGGAGTTTGGCATATCTATTCATCGATCGAGGGGTCTTTTAGGTGGTGTTCATTCAGGCATTTAGGGGCCTTTCAAGGAAGCATCATTGGGTGGTAATCGGTATTTGGTTTTCGTAGTTAGGGACTGTTCTAGGCATTGGTGGGTTGCAACTAAGTCTCGTGATGTGAAGTCCTAGAAGTCAACGACAGATGGAAGAAGTGTATTGGCAGAAAGGTAACCCATCATTTTGTTTTTTATAGGGGTTCTTTCTTACATTTATACCGAGCTCGCGGTAGTTTGAAACACTTTATTAGAGAGGAAATATTAGGGCGACGAGATGAGATGACAGTTTTGATGGGTCGTTTCTTACTGGAGGAGGATCGACGTTTGATGTCGAGCATTGGTTTTGGTGTTCTCGATATATTTAGGTCATCTTAGTTATAGGTTGCCAACTACTGTGTTTAGAGATTTTAGATCTGGTGGAACTGTTTCAGATATTTGGTTATGTCGGATATTTGGTTGCCCAGCATTTGGTCACATCGAGGATGTGAGATTTTGATCCGATTGCATATTTGGGGTTCAGATACGTGTTTGATTATCAGGTATTGGCTTCTGATTTTGTTCTGAGTAGGTATGTCACTTTTGACTCTCGGTAGGTGGAGAGTGTTGATCAGATCGTTGGGATATCATAACAGGTGGAGTGTGATGCTACTTCACGTTGGGTGGAGATTACTCTACATACTCCAGATTATACTGTATTGTTTGGGATTTCAGCTAAGGTGACACAGATTGAAGATCATGTTGATTTAGATGCAGATGATGAGTTGGTTGATTCGAGTGTAGCTGGTGGACATAGTTTGGATTTGGATATGATCGTTGGTTCACCTCATGTGGAGGTGTTTAGTTTGTTTCACTTTGGGACCATTGGGAGAGCTATCAGCCGCAGATTTGTTGGTAAAGAGTTGAGAACTCTTCTATTGGATTGAGGGCCTTTGGAGGCCATTTGGGTGAACTACGTGAAGACTTGATACCTTAGGCAAAAGGATAGGTAGGCAGTCATTTATGATACAGCCGGTTTGGTGAGTTGATACCGACATATGGAGTTTGTTCGCATTCTCGTTTGGGTTCTCGACTTGTTGTGGATTGAGTCCGTTGTCGTGAATTTGTTTCACTCCGTACTGTGTTCACCTCTTCTATACATAAATGAATAAATAAGGACTTCGTCAAGTATAAATATCTGGTTAAAAAAAGAGGGATAAAACAGAGATCTAAGATATATACGAGCAGCCAACGTAGAGTAACTTTGTTGTTTTGTAAAATGAAAATATTCAATAATTCCAAAGAGGATAACTTTAAAAAAACATTTTTCATTAGAAAAAACAAACAGCTAATATAGAAAGAAATTATTTGTAGCTTTAAAAATCTTTTTCAAGTGTATACACGTATGTAGGCTGTCTAAAAATCACTGCAGATAGCTGATTCCCATCAAATACCGATGATGAAAGTTATAATTTGATGGCTTCCAGAAGACTATAATTTGAAGACTTTCACGTGGATCGATGAAGGTTACAATCTGACGACCTTCGCAATAACTGATGAAAGCTCTAATCAACAGCCTTTACAATCAACATCGGGAGTTACAATCTGACGACTCTCATATTTTTAAGGAGCCAAGACGAAGATTACAAGATGACGATCTTTGCAACGCTCTAGCAAAAGAGACTACAAATCGACGGTCTCTTCAAACCAAAACGCGTATATCTCTCAAACCGTAAGGAATTTGGCAAAACTGACGGAGCAAACCAAACCCATGAGATTAGTTTGGTTGGCTCCGTCTCGTCGAGATAGCCGATTTTCATATATAATTCGTCCAATTCCGACATACAGTTTGAAAGCTATGACCTGTTCTTCGCAGCAAGTTATGTTCTGAAGTCCGTCTGCAAGACTAGACTTCATCTGAACATTGGACTTAGCCTGAAGATCGCCAATTCCGCCTAAGGCTTGCCTCTGCATTATAGAGTCAAAACGCAAAGTTCGTGGACTTAAAACGCAGAGTTCAACTCTGCGTCAAACGACAAAAACGCAAAGTTCATGCGGAGCCCAACTCTGCGTCCCAGGTCCAAAAACGTACAGTTCATGCAGAGCCCAACTCTGCGTCCCAGGTCCAAAAACGCACAGTTCATGCGGAGCCTAACTCTGCGTCCCAGGTCCAAAAACGCACAGTTCATGCGGAGCCCAACTCTGCGTCCCAGGTCCAAAAAACGCACGGCTCATGCGGAGCCCAACTATGCGTCCCAGGTCCAAAAACGCACAGTTCATGCGAAGTCCAACTCTGCGTCCCAGGTCCAAAAATGCAGAGTTCATCTCCGTGCAGCGCGACCTGTGCGTTTTTAGCCTAAAATAGGCCCAACTCTACGTTTCAGGTCTAAAACGCAGAGTTCGGGCCTAGAACGCTGTTTTCAGCGTTTGACTCGTTCAAGCACGATTTGAACGGTTCCAGAACCGTTTTCTCCCCACGATTGGAGGGGATCACTCCCCTATCATGGAGAGATTTATAGGGGGCAGTTACGCCCTATTAAACCCTCATTAATGAGAGATTTAAGGGGACAGTTGCACCCCTAAATCCCCTATAAATAGTGGGAAACTCAATTGAGTTTGGGCTGGACTTTTTCATGAGAAAGTCATAAAAAGGAGATCGGCCTTCATCCATCTTCAACTTCAGCAACAAGGAGCTTTGGAGATCAGCGACTTGAAGAAACTCTTGAATCATCTTGGAAGGCTTTTATTGAAGCCTTTGAGATTACTCGGCTTGGCTTGTGAACTCTTTCTAAGAGTTCTTCTCAACTCGATCAGAGTTTAAAACTTGCTCTGCAAGTTCTTCTAAAACTCGCTCTGAGTTATTAACTCGTTAAGAGTTATTTTCAAACTTGCCACGTAAGTTCTCCACAACGTCAAATCGTGAGGAGAAGACCACGTTCCAGTGAATCAAGACGTTCGGATCGTCAACGGAGAGCAAACTCGACGCGAGCATTCGAGGGAGGCACTTCATCGCCACCGTGAAGAACCCATAATTAAACAAAGGAGAGAATTCAGATTAATTCTCCTCTCTTTTGTAATCAGGAATTCAATTGTAATTGAGAGTTGAGAGACTTGTAAACATTCTTTTTCTAAGTAGTTAGAGAGAATAAAATCAAACGTAATTCTTGCATCATTTTCTTATTACAAAATTTTCCAACAAACAACGTACCCAATCAATTTCCAAGCAAAGAGATCAATGATTTTGGGAGATCATCTGTCTTAATGCTTCTTGCGTACTCTTATGTTGTATGTCAACATATAACTTCAGTAGACCATGCAACTTGAAAATTACTTTCCTCTCAAAACGACCAAACATAGGTATAGAGTTTCTCTTCACAATTCCTTTTAAAAAATGTTAACTAAGATTAAACGAAGTTAATAAATTTGTTTTCTTATAACTTTAATGGTTTTTGCAACTTTTTATTTTTATTTTTGGGGGACTGGTTATGCAAAGCGACAATAAAAAACTCATGCCCTCGGGTGAAGAGCTACTGAGCTCGTTTCCGTTTGTCTTCTCTCCGATGGCCGATGGGCGCAAAGTTCGTCATACTATCCAATTGATGGGCTTCATTGAGACTATAAATGATATATTGATATCCTATTCCGCAATTATCTATGTCAATTATTTTTATTTATTTAGAGAATATCTATGTTAATTATAGAAAGCTTATAATTAAATGAACTTTTTTCTAATAAACTATCATCTTTCCACCTAAAGGAAAATGTGATGGGAAAAAATTCGGCTCAACCTATAGAGGTAATGAATATTAAATAAAAGTTATAGGGGCCAATTTTAAACCAAAAGATATAGTTATTATGTATTAATCCACGTAGAAACGACGAAAACATTAGAGAAGATAAGAAATTTTGATGCAGGCGGACATTTGAGTGCTTGTCGGTCGACCGCGAGCTTTGGAGCGGTCAACCGCGAGCTTTTACAACTACAGGGTGTTTTTCGGTTTTCTGGCCGGTCGACCGCGCCGTCAAGTGCGGTCAACCGCGGACCCTATAATGCATTTTTTTGGTTTCTATCGTTCTGTCCGGTCGACCGTAACAATTTCGACGGTCGACCGTCAGTCGGGTTTGGGTCTGATTGTGGTTTCTTGTTCTGTTTGGGATTGTTGTTTGATATAAATAGCAACCACGTTTTAGGGTTTCATGGGATTGTTTTGGGGATTTTTGGAGCACAGAAAAGAGGTATTTTCTGAGCTATTGGTTACAGTTTTGTTTGGAGAGAATTAAAGATTTGTTGGTGAGATTAGTTGATTTGTTCGAGTGATTTGTAATCTCAGTTTGTATTATTCTTCTCTATTAGTGAAAACTCTCAACCCCTACTTGCCCCATGGACGTAGATAATTTGCCGAACCACATTAAAATTGGTTATTTGTGTTTGTGGCATTACTTTGGTTTGTTTGGCCTTCTCTCGGCGTTTGTGTTTGGTTCCTCGAAGCATAACGATTGGTAGCTTCCGCGCACAACAATCTCAACATCTATATATTTTAAAGGTATAACTCTTTTTTTATCCTATCCAATGTGAAACTATACTCACATATGAATACTCAATATAAAATGAATACAACGTATGAAAAATATGATTTCAGTTACACTATGGGAAGAAAATCAAATCTAACATCTTGATCGAAAGATTGATATTGTTGTCAACCATCCACTAAAACCACGCAAATAAAATCGAGTCAACTCAAAATTTTAGTCATCAAGTTTCTTGAAATGCCTCCTTGTTACTGTGAAAGTAAAAGTCAAAATTGACCTCATTCATCATATTACCTATTCTAAATGAAGTAGTTCTTATTTTCTTTCTATCTCCTTTCTTGAGCGCTACTAGACCACGCGGAATCTATATAGTATATTAAATTTCTTACTATTGAAACCATCACTTGGTATTTTTTTATTATTTAATTTATTACTATCTAATAAAGTAAAAACCTGATGTTTTCTTTTTAACGTGTATCAATCTTGTTGCGCGCAGCGGAAATTTCGGCAGCACTTCGGCAGCACAACAAGAGAGTCAGATCGCAATAAGAATTCCTGTCTCACAAAGGAAACAAGAATCTGAAGCGAATATCTCAACAAAGTGAGATATCGGCTCTTCCTCTCATCAGTTCTAGGACTGACATGTCGAGGGACCCTAAAAGCTATTACAAATCACACAAAAACGATACAACCAATTTTTACGTGGTTCGGCAAATTACCTACGTCCACGGGGAGAGGATGGAGAGATTTTACTATATGGAGGAGAAATACAACGGGTTACAACTCACAAAGTCACTCAAATATAACCCTAACCAAAGCTCTTAACTCCCTCACAACATCTCCCTCTCAAAGTGCTCAAAACAATGCTAATTCTCTTTCTACCTCTTCTCTCCTTCAATTGTTCCATATATATAGAAATCCTAAAATCATAAACATACTAGGAATTCTAAACCAAAAGTCAAATCAAATTAGGAATCATAATAACCTATTACCAAAATAGATTAGAAATCCTAATAACCTCAGGAATCCTAATAACCTCATGTTACCAAAATAGATTAGGAATCCTATCCAACAAATCTTTGAACAATTATCTCTCTCAAAACCTCCATCTACTGATTAATTAAACCCACCACCTCTTCATCTCCCTTATCTCGGGATAGATTCTTTTATCTTGAAATAAACATTTAAAAAAAATTGCATCTTTCCTAGGGCAACGATCCATTTATCTTGGAAAAAGATAACTTTTATTTTATCTCTAGCTCCTCTCTCTCCCTCCCACAAAACTTAAGTTCAACCTTCTCACCTTCCCAAAGCAACTGCCTTCTTTTTCTCCTCCCCTCTTCCGTCCCAAATCCATCCCCTCCTCGAGCTTTCCTTGTCCCCACACCTATGCCATCATTCTCGCTTCAACTGCCTCAAATATGAACAATTTCACACTTGAAAAGGGGTCGATTAGATTAAATTAAAAAAAATAAGTTTCTCTATTACAAAGCAGAAGAGCCCTGTAGATCCTACGTCT
Organism: Asparagus kiusianus; assembly: GCA_022839385.1. NCBI lineage: Eukaryota > Viridiplantae > Streptophyta > Magnoliopsida > Asparagales > Asparagaceae > Asparagus > Asparagus kiusianus. The sequence continues at coordinate 205,920 of BQKN01062478.1, forward strand.
CCCAATCATTCTTTAAGAGCTTCTAACTTTTTTTAAGTAATCACTAAATTTATTTTCTTTTTAGGGAAAGCCGTTTCTTTTTATAGTGAAACTATTTACTTTGGTGTTGGATGATCCAAAAAAGAGGCTCCTCAATGCAGGGAATTTTTTTTTGCCTATTTTGCATGCGACAAGATATATTTTTGGGAAAAATGTTTTAAGGCCCCAAAATAAAAAATCTGTTGTGACTAGGCCCCCCGTATTATTTTTTGGGTGATAAAGCCCCCAATACATAAAGTCCTTGTGTTTCAGCCCCTGTTTACCTTTCCAACACACCACAGTGAGAAAAAATTTTCAAATTCCAAAATTACCCTTAACTCTACCCAAAAACTGCCAGTCCCCCCTCTCTCTTTCCTCTCTTCTCAGGCTCAAACCTCAGCGAAATTGGGCGGAGATGACGACGAGAAGAAGCCGCCACCGTAGGTGAACGTGTGAGGAGGAAGCTCCTCTTCTTGCCACTGTCGGTGAACGTCTTGCGAGAAGAGGTGGGCTTGGATGCGAGGGCGTAGGCTTTTATCAGGGTGATGAAGAGCTGCTCGCCGCAGCGAAGCTTGGATGCGGATGAGGCGGGCGTGGTCGAAAATGGAGAGGGAGGTTAGGCGGGCGTGGTCAGATATTATTCAGTGAACCCCTTTCTAGAAAGTGGATAGATTTTTCCTCAGAAAATAAGTTAAAATTTTTGGGGTAAGCTCTTCTTCAGATCCCTTTGGGTTTTCTCATGCTTATGGGTTTTTGAAAATTTTATGTTTTGGATTTTTTTTGTGTACATGCTCTTTATCTCAGATGAGAAATACTCCTATATTCTGTAATCTGTTGGGTATTATCATGTTCTAGCCTAAACTGATTGTTTCTCCTATTGGTTTTTTGTGCTGCTTGTTCCTACTCTGATTTTGGTGTACCCAATGTTTTTGATATAAAAATGCAAGAACTGAATCATATGAATAGGGATTAAGACATGTTAGCGATTAGTCACTAATTTGGCAATTTGTAAACTAGTGAGCAAAGCTTCTTTCTAGATTTATGGATTTTGTTCTTGGATTAGTTCTGCATAAGTTTTGAAATGTATGTGAAACCCAAACATAATTGATCGGATATCTTGTACTTTTCACCAATAATTGTTGTCCGTTTTTTAGCGAAAACCAGAAAAAACTATGCAGAATGAGATGTGCACTACAACAATAAAGAAAGTAGCAGGTTAGCAAAATAATAATAACAGTAAGAATAATAATAACAAGTTGTTATCATGTCTGTAAATGTAAGCTTGTGTTTTTGCGACAATTTTGGGTTAGACATGTTCAGATGAGACTACAATAATAATTTTGACCATGAGACAAAACAAATTTTTTATGCCTTCAACTAATTAGCACGTTGCTTTATGTTTCAGATGGTATCCTAATTTTGACTTTATTCGGCAAGAGAACGGTGAGCGGCGAGCGGCGAACGGCGGCGAGCGGCAGAATTAGTTTCCTGATCTAAGATGCTTCTTTTAATGTGATTTAGCTGATGTCCTTGATTAACGGATCCCATATGAATAATAAATGGCAATTAGTTTCCTAATTTCGTTGTCTGAATTTCTAGATGGAATTTGATGTGCACTTTTTAAAATTTTTAATTTTACCCTATGTTTAAATATTTCCCTATACATCCTTGTGTAAATTGCATTGTTATGATCATCTGCAGATCATAAGAGAGATGCAGCCAGAGCAGAGGATGCGCTTGCTCTTTCTTATGGAAATGAACTCATTGGCATGCAGAGAGACTGGAACGAGGAATTACAGTCTTGTCGAGAGTTTCCTCATACAACTCTTCAGGAAAGGTGTATTATATGACATGTCATTTCATTTACTCATGTTTTATGCTTGTTGATTGTGTTTAGGGTCTATTTTTTTGGCTGTTAATTAATTTCATATAATAGCATGTCTGTTATATTAAGCCTGGGTTTTCTGGTCATTTAGGTTTTATTTTTTTTATGGTTGAAGTGTGTGCATAGCTAATCGAAAATTATTATCCATTTATTTGTTTTCATCTTTCATGATCTTGCGTGATCGTGCTCTTTATAAGGTGAATTGTGATTTTGTTGATGCGACATCTAAGGGTGCCATTGAAAAATATTATGCTTTTCTAATTTACTTGTTCTGCATCAGGTATGTTCACAACAACATATTCTTCAGCTTTGCTGTGGATGCCGACCTTGGCCTGCTATCTAAAGGACAAACCAGTACTGATTTGAAAGTCACAGTGTTGCAAGGAAGTACAACACATAAGATCAAACATTTGTACATTTATAAGTGTTCTCCAATTCAGATTTTGCTTGAGAGTTAAGAGTTCTAAAATAGCCTATGTTCTTGATCATTTTTTGCCAAATGTTTAGGCAAATTTCAGATTTTGCAATGCTTCATTTTTTGTGTTACCTATACATAAGCTCATAATATGTACCGCTTTAGTTAGATTTTTGACAAACATTTTCATTTTTTGTAGGAGGGGCACAACCAATAAGTTGGAATACGCAAGTGAATATTGTTGTTGATGTTGCTAGAGGATTATCATACACAGTTGTAGAATGATGGAAACAGAAGCATCAAGCAGAGACATTAGATAAAGGATGGTAGAAAATTGTTCTAAATATTGATTGATTGAATCAAAATTTGTGTGCATGTCTGTATTGTGTATATTAATTTCGTTGTGTAAAAGTTCATATGACAAACAATACAGCAAGCTTGACCTTTATTGTTCTTATTGTATTTCTGGTATTTTTGTCACCATATGTTAACTTGTTAATACGAAAAGCTAATACTTATCATGTACTTTCTTCATAACATGTTAACTTTAATCTAAAGATGTTAACTTTCATCCTAATATGTTAACTTTAACTGTTACATGTTAACTTTCATCATTATATGTTAACTCTCCTCGTAACATGTTAACTTTCAGCTGAACATGTTAAGTTTCATCATAATATGTTAACTTTTACTGTTACATGTTAACTTTTATAATAATATGTGAACTTTCATCATAACAAGTTTTTCAACTAAAATTCGATGTGTATTCAAGCAATATCAGCTGTAAAAATGTAAGAAGTTTATTATGGTGAACGTTAACATATATTTATGTTTTGTTTTGATACAACATATATTTAACAGGTTCAAATGAAAAGCTATATGTTTACTTGAATATCAACAGGAAAAGCTAATACTTAATATGTATATTTGACAAGTTAACATATTCAGTTGCATTTTATCATGTTATAAAGAAGATGATTGTAACAATGAAAATTAACATATTATGCTGAAAGTTAACATATTCAGCTGATAGTTAACATGCAGAGATGAAGTAAAACATGTTCGTAAGAAAGTTAACATATGCAGATTAAAATTAACATATACAGCTGATAGTTAACATGTTCACAAGAAAGTTAACATGTTCAGGTGAAAGTTAACATGATCAAATGAGAGTTAATATGTTCATGTTAAAGTCAACATGTTAGAATGAAAGTCAAAATTATTCTGTTGTTTATACGTCTAGTTCTATTTCTTCCCTTCCTGTTAATAGTAATTGGTAGCAATATTTAGATTTCATCTCTTGACATACTTTGCATATGAGAGTTAACATGCTCACGTGAAAGTTAACATGTTCAGGTTAAAGATAATATTTTTAGCTTAAATTTAATATATTCAGCTGAAAGTTAACATCTTCATTATAAAGTCTACAGAACTTGAAAGCTGATAGTTCTAAGATTGTAAGTCTAATCATATCGTGTATTCAAGCAATATCAGCTGTAGGAATGTAAGAATTTTATTATGGTGAACGTTAACATATTATGATAAAAATTAACATGTTCAGCTAAAAGTTAACATGTTACAAAGAAAGTTAACATATTATGGTGAAAGTTAACATGTAATAGTGAATGTTAACATATTATGATGAAAGTTAACATGTTCAGCTAAAAGTTAACATGTTACGAAGAAAGTTAACATATTATTATGAAAGTTAACATGTTACGAAGAAATTTAACATATTATGAAGAAAGTTAAACATATGTAAATCATTCAAGCCCACAATTATGAGTCATTCTCCTACTCAGTTTCGAGTACAACCACATAAAATAGCTAACATATCATAAGTTCTCATAAGTTCAGACATGTTTTCTTATACAAATATCTTACAAAAACCACTCTAATCTCTATGCAAATCTACGCAATTTAGTACACATGCATTCTTTAGAAAGAATCTGAGCTTGATCTTCGCAGCTGATACTTTGGTTCTGGTGGCGGCGTAGAATGTAATATCGTGTCCAACTCCTGGAAAACAAAACAAATGAAAAAACCGAGTTACTTGGCCATTTCATCAAACACCTACAACCCCCATCTCCTCCTCCCCCTCCTCAACCACCTCCTCCTCAACCCCCATCTTCATTTAAAACTATCATCTTATCACTGAAACCATACATTTATAAAAAAAAAGCCCCAAAACCCCCCACATTTTACCTCGTTGATAACTATCTACCTACGGCTGAGATCCAGAGGCGTAGGAGATGAAGCCGGAGAGGAGGAAGACGGGCAGGGAGAGCAGACCGATCCGCTCGTGGAGGAGGGCCAATGACGTAGCCAGGATTTTTTTGCCCTGGGTGAAAAAATAACAAAGCAAAAAAAATTAAACCCACTGGATTCTCTGAAGGGGTGCTCTTTACACTAACAGGGAACATGTAGAGCTGTTGAACTACAAAATTTTGGAAGTGAAATCAAAATGATCAATTTGCCACCACTGACTTTGTTTCTATTGAACACTAAACTCACTGGATGTCTTGAATTTTTTGCATAAAAACCACAAATTTTCACCTTTAAAACAGACGAGCAATGAGGCAATGGAGAGTTAAAATTGGGAATGTAACATACCAATTAAAATGTCAAAAAGATGACATTTTTATCAACAAAAAGTGAAATTTTTCACTATGGTTGGCTCGAATGCTACCAATAAAGAGAAACTCATCTCCAGAAACCTAGATCTGTAGGAAATTTGGCTAAAAATGGGAAAATTTTTGAGAAAGGGAAGAACCTTGAGGATGAACAGCAGCTACAACAGAGTCCTCTCTCGTGCCGCAATTGCCCATTTTCTTTCTCCTCTCTCTCATTCTAATTCTTGAGTGGAGAGCTAGGGATCGGCGAGGAGGGTGGGGAGGAGGCCAAGGCGGAGGGGGCCGTCCCAAAAGGAGATGAGGGCGGTGTGGAGCTCACGGAGGGGCACATAGCAAAGGAAGACCCACTAGATGCCAGATAATTATGATGGCAGATCATCAGCTCCATGGGTTAAGAGGAAGAGTTCATGGGTGAGAGACATGGGTATTTTAGGTAGATTGGTCAAAATACACCAAGTACATGTATACAAATGGGCTTTTGAGACTAGACCACACTTTTCACACTTTTTTGGGGCTAAATGCTAAGGGAAATAATTGGTGGGGCTGAGTCACATTTGGATCTTTATTTTGGGGCCTTGAAACATTTTTTCCTATATTTTTCACCTTTACTTTATTTTTAAAATTAAAAAAATAGAAATTTCCTTAAAATTATTCAAGATTCATGGATTTATTATGCATATTTTACTTTATTGCATGTGATGAGTGGTTTTTATTTCAGTGTGAGCATCTCCGAGCTCTCTTTGGACTTGTAAGTTTAGAAAATTGGCATGCATATCATGTGTTTGATGAAATGATATTTATGACTTTTCTTAATATGTAAAAAATTATTTTGGTTATACAATGATGTAAATAATCCTTATTAGATGTATAATACATGAATGTGTTAAGGTCATGAATACTTAAATAAGGGATTATGCACGTTGTAGAAGGGTCTTTGAACCCATTTTTACTAATTCTTATACTTCTAGCCTGTGAATTTCTTCTCTATACTGATGGTTGAAAACTTCTCTTATATATAGGTTTATGTTCCTTGACTGTATAAAAGACCGAATGATGACTAAGCACATCATTGGAGCAAGGAATTTGAGAAATGCAATTATAAATTGGATCAACAATGTATCACTTACTTTCACTCCGAGAGGAAAAGATTAGAACTTTCAAGTTGGTTTGCATGAACTTCATGAAAAGCAATGGATGACCAAGAGTAAATCAGTAATAAGATTTATTATACTTTGGGGGTTTGTGAAGTTTAATAGGATGCATTTTGAGTTTGTTAATTTATTGATTGCATGAATTATTTTAGCTTTATAAATGTATTTTAAAAACTTCACGCAAAATTCTCACTGATGCAAATTATTTTTTATAGACTAAAATATTTTAAGAACTTTAGGTAAATTTCTCACAGATGTAAAATTATTTTAGATATCTTAAATTATTTTTAAAAACTTCAGGTAATACTCTCATAGGTGCAAAATTATTAAGTTGTTACAAATTAGCGAGAACTTAATAGAGTTATTCTATATATCCATACACCTTTTTTAATTAAGAATCCTTTCTTTGTGAAATTCTTAGTCTTTCCTAATGGTGCAAGATGAGGAGATAGAGCTCTTGAAAGATTTTGAGAGAGCATTACAAGGTGCATAGGAAGTTTGTAGTCACGGTGATATTGTGCGCAGCGAAAATTTCGGCAGAGTTTTTGGTGCATAATAAAAGAGAAAGATCAATAAGAATTCCCGTCTCACCAAGGAAATAAGAATCTAAAGCGAATATCTCAACAAAGTGAGATATCGATTCTTCCTCTCATCAGTTCTAGGACTGACTTGTCAAGGGATCCTAAAACTATTACAATGGTCACAAACACAAACAAACCAATTTTACGTGGTTCAGCAAACTACCTACGTCCACGGGGCAAGGAGGAGGAAGATCTACTATTAGAGGGAGAGATACAATTAGGGTTTACAATCACTCAATCTAAACCCTCAAACAAACTCTCAAATCCCTCACAATATCTCTCTACAAAAGCACAAAAGGACTGCACAAAAGTCTTGCACAACTGCTGCTTCTCCTGCACAAAACCCAGCCGCAAAAATACTTCTGCAGTTTCCCTTCTTTTGCTTGCTGTGATTTTTTGCTTGCACCTCCTTTTTGCTCTGTACTTGATCCAAAAGAGAAAGCTCAGCCGCCTTTTGTATGAACCCCACCTGCACCCCCTCAATTGTACACACGAAACCCTAGAGCAAATAGAGAATTTATAGGCTGCTAGCAATCGGGTGTAGTCTTGCAATCAATCGGGTGGGGCCCATGAGGAAATGAAGAGAGGAAAAAAACCGCATCTCTTCACGTGAAGAGTTTGAGAACATCACATGGGTGGGCCTCATGTACTTCTCCTTCACAATTCTCCACCTCGGCGAAGTTTTCCCAAAACTGAGCCGACACCAAAGCATCCAAATGTCCCACTTGTTGTGTCCAGGACGAAGTGAAATAATTCACGACAACAGACTCAATCCATAACAAGTCGAGAACCCAAATGAGAATGCTAACACTCTCCAAATATCGGTATCAACTCACCAAATCGATCTCACCCCCATCAAAATCAACTAATCCAAACCCGGCTGCATCATAAATGACTGCCTACGTATTCTCTTGCCTAAGAAATCAAGCCTCATGTAGTTCACCCAAATAGCCTCCAAAGGCCTCAATCCACTAGAAGAGTTCGCAATCCTTCTCCAATATCATTAACTCTGTGGCTGATAGTACCTCCAATGGCCTCAAACACCTCCATCTGAGGTGAACCAATGACCATATCCAACTATGTCTGCCAGCTGCACTCGAATCAAAACCCAACTCATCATCTGTACCCAAATCTAAATGATTCCTAAGTTGTGTCATCTCAGCTAGAATCTCAAACAATATAGTATGATCTGGAGTAATCTTCACCCAATTTGGAGTAGTATCCCTCTCCACCCGCTGTGATACATCTAAGGTCTTTCCAAAACTCTCCACATGCTGAGAGTCAATTAGCTCCCTCATCGAAGCCTCAACCGAAGTGACACTACCAGACCAATCTTCCAATGGAGTTTTACCTCCAATCACAGCAGTTGATAACTCTTTAATAGGATGACCCAAATATGTCGAAGCCCCAGTCCAAAAACTCTTCTGCAAACCATTGCTCGACCACAAACACTGATCCTCCTCTAGCAAGGTACGGTCTTCCAAATTTGTCACTCTATCTAGTTGCCCCAAGATTTTCTTTCCAACGAAGTGTCTCGAAATGCCGTGAGCTCGGCTCCAATGCAGAAATAGGTCCATCTTGTACCTCCTATCAAAACCAGAATGGAGTACCTTCACCTTTCTGTCTATCACACACTTCTTTAATCTGTTGGATACTACTAGGACTTTTTCCAAAGAGGATTTGGTTACAACACAAACACACCTAGAACAACCACCAACAAAGGAAACTAAATACCTATTACCTCCCAATGATGCCCCATTGGAAGGCCCCCAAACGTCCACGTGAACTCCTCCAGAACGACCCTTAGCACGGTGAATAGAGGTGCCATACTTCACCTTGGTCTTCTTGCTCACATCAACATGTTCACTGGACTTCAAACTGCAGCTCTTCGCACCCTCTTTCAATCTATGCGAGGAATCAATACTGGAATGGCCAAGCCCCAAATATCGCAGTCTAGTCGAATCAATAAAAGTCGCCAGTTCTCCACCTGCCACTATACCTCCAGTCAAGTAATATAGGTTATTCCTCCTGACACCCTTCATCATAATCCAAGAGTCTTTCACAATCTTGAGAACCATGTCCTCAAATCGAACATTCAGACCCTCTCCAACCAAAGCTCCAATCGAGATCAAGTTCTTCCTCAAAGAAGGAACATATCTCACATCATTTAACTCCCTAACAGTCCCGTCAAACATTTTGATGCAAATTCTTCCTATCCCAAGGATCTGGCATGCACGGTTATCAGTCATGTATACCACACCACTATCCATCAGCTTCTCAAAACTGGAGAACCATTCCCTTCTAGGGTATACATGATAGGTCGCACCACTATCCAACATCCATTCAGATTCCTCCGAATAGCTATCTGTAGGACTGATAGAAAGCGAATAAATAGAAGAGTCAGAAATATTACCATCTGATACGATGTTTGCTTCTGATGATGGTTGCTTCTCTTTTCCCTTCTGCTTATTCTTTATCCATTCGTCGAGCTTTAAACAGTCTTTCTTCCAATGACCAGTCTCCTTGCACCAAGCACACTGATCTTTTCCTACTCTAGACTGTGACTTCCAATTCTTTCGGTTTGGTCCCTTCCCTCTTGCGGCCAACGCCTCTGCTACGGACTCAGTCGAAATCTCCTTATCCTTCTTCCGAAGCTGATAATTCACCAATGCAGCAGTGACCTCATTATACCAAAGAGATGTCTTCCCATTAATCAGAGTAAAGATGAAGGTCTCATATTCCTCGTCGGGCAAGGAACTCAACAACAACAATGCCTTGTCCTCATCTTCAATCATGACGTCCTCATCTTCAATCATGACGTCCACATTCGCCAAATATGTAAGAAGCTTCGTGTAGTGGTTCATGTGATCTCTAATGGAGGTTCTCTTCTTCAATTGGAAACGATAAAGCCTCCTCTTCAAATGCAAGCGATTCTCAACACTCTTTATCAGATACTTGCTTTCGAGAATCTCCCAAATCTTCTTCGCAGAAGTCTCATTCATCACATCATATTTTAGATCTTGAGTCAAACAAGATCTAATCACACCACACGCCGTTCGATTCATCTTCGTCCAAACCTTCTCTTCAATCTCATCTAGCTTACCATCTAACTCCAAGGTATCCTCCAAATTCTGCGCGTTCAGCGCATCCAAAACCTCACATCTCCATAATCCAAAGTTGTTTGTGCCATTAAATTTCTCCACATCGATCTTCATAGAGTGGATATTCAAACTCTGAATGGTCTTCGCGCCAGAAGCACCACCCTCGACACTCGAAGCACCTTCTTTCCCTGACATCTTTCTCAACGCACCAACGAACGAAGAATAGATACAAAAACTGAAAAGATAAGAGTCTTTACCAAAAGATCCCACTTTTATCACCAAATAAAGCCCTAGACGAGCTTCCAAAGCGATCTACTCCTCCAAATAGCCCAAGCGTAGCCCGAGCTCTGATACCACTTGTTGTGCGCAGCGGAAATTTCGGCAGAGATTCTGGTGCATAATAAGAGAGAAAGATCAATAAGAATTCCCGTCTCACCAAGGAAATAAGAATCTAAAGCGAATATCTTAACAAAGTGAGATATCGACTCTTCCTCTCATCAGTTCTCGGACTGACTTGTCGAGGGATCCTAAAACTATTACAATGGCCACAAACATAAACAAACCAATTTTACGTGGTTCGGCAAATTGCCTACGTCCACGGGGCAAGGAGGGGAGAGATCTACTATTAGAGGGAGAGATACAATTAGGGTTTACAATCACTCAATCTAAACCCTCAAACAAACTCTCAAATCCCTCACAATATCTCTCTATAAAAGCACAAAAGGACTGCACAAAAGTCTTGCACAACTGCTGCTTCTCCTGCACAAAACCCAGCCGCAAAAATACTTCTGCAGTTTTCCTTCTTTTGCATGCTGTGATTTTCTGCCTGCACCTCCTTTTTGCTCTGTACTTGATCCAAAAGAGAAAACTCAGCCGCCTCTTGTATAAACCCCACCTGCACCCCCTCAATTGCACACACAAAACCCTAGAGCAAATAGAGAATTTATAGGCTGCTAGCAATCGGGTGTAGTCTTGCAATCAATCGGGTGGGGCCCATGCGGAAATGAAGAGAGGAAAAAAACCGCATCTCTTCACGTGAAGAGTTTGAGAACATCACATGGGTGGGCCCCATGTACTTCTCATTCACAGGTGATGGCCACAGCAGTCCTGATAGGAAGGTGAGTTCATTTTGTGTGTTTTAGGTGTTTTGAGTTTTTGCCTCTATCAAGTTTAATGTACTATTCCTTTGACTTGCTTAAAAAAATTAGATTCTAATTATAGGTGAAATTAGGTTGTACAATATATTTCTTGGTTTTTAAATAAGAGAATTAGTTTTGTAGTAGTTTGAGATTAATTAGTAGATTTGTGAATAAACTCAAGTGCAAGGGCCAACATGATTATCATATTATCTTAATTATATTTTTGTGACATATTTTTTTAAATGATTAATTCTGTCTTAGTATTAATTCAAATTTAATTTAATCTTGATTTGTGTGTCAAACATTTCTTTTACTGGACCGACTTACATCTTTTCTAAACATGTTAAAAAGAGACCAGCTTACTTCTTTTTAAAGCATGTTAAGAAGTGTTCAATTTAACTGAATACATCTCCACATAAAACCAAATTATTCTCCGAGTTTGCGTATATAAATAGCGTAAACGATAAAAAAATAATGTGCACACTTTCACATAGCCTAATATAATTTAGGAGTCCTATCCTGATCCTCTTAAAGATCTCCATCAATGTTTAATTTTCATATGAATAGCTAATGTACTTGAATTTTATTGCATACAACTAGGAAACAAAAAATAGTAGTTTTTCAAGCTCAAGTCCATTATCAAGGCGAACACGGGGAATGTGATGGAGGCATAGAAATGTGGTTGTCATATACTTCGATGAGCGTGCGGGAGGAGCTGAAGGAGGTGTCATTGAAGAGGGAAAAGAAAAAGTATCATAGAGAAGAAAAGGAGAAAAGAGACGGGGGAGAACATTCTTTTGTCACTCCTTAAAGTTTGGCTTTTCTTAGATCATTGGAGGGGTTCGTGGATTTATGTTAGCCCTTACACATTCTTTTCTTTTTTGTGTGTGATCACATGATTGTCTAATTTTGCTAGCACATAGTAGTTTAATCTTCAATTTAATAAACAGAACCACTCTGATTTATTCTATGGTGATTGGTTTTGATATATTTTTAGAGTTTGTTTTTATGTGATCTACGATTTTTTAGACCAAAATTGTGGATTTAAAGTGATGATTCGGGAGCCTGCAGAGAGGAAGATGTGTCATATTTAGGCCAATTGATGGAAATGGGAGAAGGATTTTTTAGGAGGAAAGAGGGATCTTGTGATTTTGTGGAGGAAATTTAATTGGATTAATTAGCTTTATTAAATGCAAGGGTATGTTGGTTACAAAATTTTCTTTTGACATGGAAGGAATGAATAACACTGCAAGGAAGTTGTCAATTTAGCTAAATTATGAGCAATCTAAATAGAGAAAGAGAAACGAGCAACGAGGAAGTTCTAATTTAAGTTCTCTAATCCAAGAAATTACCTAGATCAATTAAGCAAGTCCTATTAGCCTTTACTTCATCGATCACGATTTTCGCAGTAGATTCGATTTTAATATTTAACAAGGATTGATCCTCAACTAGCTTTCAATAATAGCCCAAGTCTCTATAGAGGGCATCTCAAACGCTTAAAAAATCAAAAGAAACAGCCTTAAGCACGTTTGAAAGAATCGACATAATAACATGCTCTTGGAAAAATCATTAAAAAATGCACTCATATTTGGAAAACCAACTAGAATAGTTGAATACCGCTTTATGGCCTGTGAAGAAATATTGGATTAACTTTCTTTCTTATAATTTGATATTAGTTAAAAGCCTCCCCAAAATAAAAACTCTTATGGTAATTTTTACTTTGTTTCTCCTTTACTTTTGCAATCTCTTTATTTGCCAAGAGTCGCTTTATTTTGAGTGTCTTTGATTAATTAGTTGATTTGCTAAGTAACCATCTCATTTGTTGATTTATTTAAGAATTAGTTTAATTATGTTATTTTGATGGGTGTATTCATATTTATTTGTCCTAACATTTTTCTACTTTGGGATTTTTTTTTGACCAGGGTTCTATGTGAAATACTTTGGATCTCATTTATTTGGATCTCATTTATTTGGATCTATTCTCTCTTTCTTCATGGAGAAGAGTTCTCATTTGACAAAATACCACTAAAGTCACTACTACAAAAGGTTCTATTAGCAACATTAATTTGATTAACCGTTGTTAATAAAGTCTATTAGTAATGGTTATGATAATAACTAATTCTTGTTTCCTATTAATAACGGTTCACATTTTCATTTACAAATTCAATTAATTAAAACACCAAATCTGTTTTGAAATAAGAGGTGGGAAATGAAAATTTGGGCGCTCAAGAAATTAGAAAATCTAAAAAATTGAGCGAATCCTTCGTTCTTCTCTAAAAATTAAGCGACTCCTTCCTTTCTTCTCTCTCATTCTCTAACGCTCAAACCTTAACTCATTCTCTAATGCTCAAACCATAATCCTAGAATCCCCACTTCTTATTGTCTCCCCCAGCAGCTCCTCCTCCATCCCCACGCCAGTCTCCCCCAGCCCGAACCCCCGCAGGGCCTCCACTTGATGGCCCGACCCGACGCCGTCCCGGCCCCCTCCAGCCCCATCTCCGCCGCCGTCAAGTTCCTCGAGAGGCAGCTCTCCTCGCTCTCGCCCGCTCCCCCGCCATCACCGTCACCGTCACCGAGTTCCACATCTTCGGCCTCAGCCTCGTCGTCAACCCCAGGCCGTCCCCCTGCGGCCGCATCTCCTTCTTCTCCCGCTCCGGCTGCCGCGACTCCGCCGCCGTCCGCTCCTTAGCTAAAGAGGAAGAACTGGACGACCATTGCTTGGAGATAGTAAGAAAATATTGGGACTGAATTGCTTAACTTTTTTGTTTTAATGCACATCAAGTGTTTGAAAATTTGCTGAGTAGACCTGAGTGCTGTCTGTTTTTTTTTCTTTTCTATTTAATCTTTTGTTGGCACACCAGATGTTTGATAATTTGGGTATGCGTGTAATCTTTAATTGGATAATTGAAAATGTTGCAAGTGTAGTGTTTGATTATATCTGCTAAAAGATAGCAAATGCTATATTAGTATATGCCAAAACAACCGAATCATAGTTATCTGATCTCTTTAAAATATTGCAGTAAACCCTTCTTCATAGATTTAATGTGGTATAGTTTTCCTTGTTAGCGTCGCAAGAATTAATCAATTTAAGGCAACAGAATTCATAGTGTTTAAATATTGATCTGTCACAGAGAACTGCAGCAAAGCTAGAAATGAGTGGAAAAGAGGATGAAGCTGTGGAGATGCTGCAAAAGGCATTGAAGGAAGCAGAGAAAGACAGCAAGCCGCACGAAGCCTATGAACTTGAAATGTTACTGGTGGAGATGCTAATCTACAAGGTATATAATTATTCCATCTGTTTAAGTTAACACAATTAGTTACATTTAGTTAAATGTAAGTACCTGATATATACAGATTGACAGAGCATTTAGCTGTTAGTTTCAGGCATATGTTAGCTTCAGAATCACTTCGTATAAATGTTTCAGCATTCAAGTTTATGACAAATATGACATTTTAGAATCAGTGGGTATCAAGAAAATTACAGATAGGCTAAGAAAACTTTAGAGAGATCAAGAGCTACAGGATTCTATTTGTAGAGGGGAAAATCACTAGAACTATGCCAAGTACTTTCCAGTAAAAGAATCATTCATCATCTCTTACGTAAGTTAAGGTAGAGAGGCATGCAATAACTAGCTAATTCTCTACCCAAAAAAAGTTCATATAAGTTGTTTATGACCAACCTGTAATATATACAAAAATTAATGTAGCAATACTCATATAAATTTAGCTTTTGTTGATCTCGATAACATGAGAATAGAACTCGCAAGCAATGACATGTTAATACATATGCCATCAAGATGCTAATAGGTTAATTAGGTCTGAAATCTAGCCAAAATAGAAATTGTCAATTTTCTTGAAGTATGAGATGATATGCAGTCCTTAATATTTTTTTTTGCTTTTTTACAGGTGGAGATTGCTGGTCTTCTTCATGACATTGGTAAGTTATTATTCTCTACCCTCCCATGTCTGGAAAAGGTGCATTGTTTGTACTCTGTTACTGATTAGGAGGCTGTTTTTGTTCTTGGTTATTGCAGGAGACTACAAGTATACCAAGTGGGTACCTTTCTTTACTCCTTGGTTTCCGAGTGTGGTTATATTTTCTATAGTTATTCGGTCCATGATGCCTAATTACTAAAATTAAGAAGCAGGCTAAATGAATTATGCATCATGATGTCCTTAACTTTCTGGACCTTCCATATTGTAATGTCACCCTGATTGTTATCTGTTTTGTTTTTGTTAAATTCATGTCCAAAAAGTATCATTTGTAAGGAAAAAGGAACCTTCATGCCTTTGGGATTTCGATCTTTTTGTGCAGAGACTTGGTTGAGGATACATCAATCCTGGAGAAGTTTCTCACGGAAGAGGGATTGGAAGATAGCAAACGAGAGAAAATATTGAGCATCATAAAAGGAATGGGTATGCTTCTAACATTTGTGGCTTTAAACTCTGGTTTGAAATCATATTCTTGTATTAAGTAACATTTTTATTTAATTTATATAGCAAAGTTACTATCCCACCCCTCTTCTTCCGCCTGAAGTCCCTCCCCTTCACCGAGATCAGCCTCGACGTCTTCCCCATTACTGATATCCTTTTTCTCAACTCGTGATGCTAAATTGGGCCAAAAAACTACAGTAAGCATCTTTGTTATTATTTGAAACGGTTCTAACCATCTTTGTTATTAATTTCTTGTGCTTTCTTGTGTTTCACTCCACTTGACATTATTTATAGTGTTTTTTCGTATGTGATGGTATTCATATCTTTGAAGTTGTGTTATCCTTTTGTATAATATTTTCGATGATATATATGAATATGTTTAAAACTATAACTATTTGTGAATATAATGTTAATAACTATTGAAATCTGTAGAGGCTTGAACTTTTTTTTCTATTTCTAAATTTCTATTACTTTTGGCAGGCATGACATGATATGGATGGATGTTGCAAGGTGATAGATGGTGAATGAGAGATTAGTTTGGTGCGATGCAGTGGGAAGAAGCTAGAGACATGACGAAGGAAAGGCTTGTAACGTTGATAAGACATGGGCTCACTGTAGTCTTTATTGTTCAAGTCTACTAATCATGGTTTATTTCTTTTCTGTTGTAGGTCTTTTGGGTAGGTTTTGATTTATTAGATTTGCATTTCAAATTTAGAGTTTGAGAGTGTGAAGGAGCGAGGAACCATGTAAACCTATGGTCTAAAGAAGTACAGGCTTTGTAATTAGCATATTGTTGGATTTGTTCATAAAACATGTGTCAAACACTTGTTATTTGTTTAATAGAATTGCGTTTAAATTTATATACAAATGTTATTATTTATTTCATTTTAATGATTGTGAAAATAAGCAGTGATATTTACTTGGTTATTTTAGCTGTTAATATGCTTGAGCAATGGTTAGGATTTTTGACGTGAATATTTTATTATTTATGGAATTAAAAGTAAATCCTTATAGCAATGGTTGTCTCCCGTTGTTAATACATTATAGCAATGGTTGAGATTTGCTGACGTGGATTTTTTATTTTTTTATTAAAAAATAATCTAATAGTAACGGTTGTTACTTTTGCAACGGTTGTACGCCGTTGCTATAAGCTAATTGCAACGGCCTTAGTAGTAACGGACTAATTGCAACGGTTTTAACCGTTGCTAATCTATTAGAAACGGTCCAAACCATTGCTAATAGGCTTATTAGTAACGGTTTGAACCATTACTAATAGAGCCTTTTGTAGTAGTGTACCTCCGTCCAAACCAAATAGTGGTGAGTTTATGAACATGGATTCTCTTTTTTGTTCATGGATTATATACTTATGAACATATTTACATTGCAAAATGAATAAGCTAGATGGAGCAAGCAATATATTCATACCAATGGGCAAACAAAAACATCCACGAGATATATGCTTAACTACAATATTTACTTAACAATATCTCTCTTGACAAAGTTTCCATACCGATCTTCAAAATAAACAATTCAGAAAAAGAGAATAAGATAATCTTGTGAGGATATTTTTAAGAAGACAGATGAAGAAAACAATTTCTTTGGGTACTATATTCTTTCAACACTCCATGGCAAAAGAATCATTACTATCCCGAATAGAGGTTCCACTTACCTTGGACCTATCTTAAAAAGCATATATACATATAGTTATTCAATATTTTTTCTTATTTTTGAATTAATAATTAATTCAATTTTGCTTTTGATTCTCATGAGCATGTCCTTTTGGTGGCATTCTAAAGTTTTTACACATATTCTTCACGACACCTCTAGGGTCATTGGTACAGTCAGGCAAAGTAAGCAAAATAAGGGCGTGTCGTTTATAATGATAACTACCAACATCATTAATGTCGTTTGAATTTCTTGTCCATTAGCAAATAGCGATGAGTTTATGAACATATTTCCATTGCATAATCATTCTGATGACAATATGTGGATTATATACTTATGATTTGTTCATGGAAATTTTGATAGGGATTTTTTTCAGTTTATGTTTCCTATTAAACATATTATCTTACAGTTTACATTTTATCTGTAGAAAAAAATCACACATTATTTTTCGTTTCTATATCTATACAAATTTCAAAACGAACCATTAATGCTTACCCATTTTTAAGATTAGTTCCAAAAGTCTCTAACCACAATCTTGGAATCTAGAATCCACTGCCTTATCTGCTCTCTATCTCCAATTTTTAAAGGGTTCATGTTTAAAATGCCCATCGATTAGTATGCTTTCGCTTGGGCTTCTGCTTTCTGTTCCATTTCTTTCTACTCCCTGACTATTTTGTATAATGCTTTCAGTATTAGTTTGGATACTCACTTTTTGCACCACTATTACTTCTATGTACTATTAAGATTTGTATGAAATATTGTTCTCAAAAAAAAATTGTATGAAATACTCAACTCAATTGTGCTAATAAAACACATTCTTCTCTTTATCAGAGCTGTTACCTGCCAATACTTAAAAGCACGAGAGGTCTGATTGGAAAGTGTATTAGAGGTTTTCCTCTTTGCTTATTTCCCCTTCTCATTATTTTCTTTAATTTTTTAGTTATGACTTAAGTGTAGTTCAACTCAAATTTCAATAATTGAACTTATTAAATTCAATTGAATGATTATTTATTCTTCTACAAGTGCAAAGTCTGTTCAGACATCAGACAAACATAAACTATAAAGATGTATTATGGTTGAACTATGCCATGAATTTTTTTATGAAGGTTGTAAATGTTTGGTTGAACCTTACTTCAGGTTTGACTTTGGTTTTTTTATACCTTTTTTAAGTAGAATACTGAATTGTCACCTATTAGTAACGAGTAAGAATCTATCATATGAATTTAAAACCTATAGTTTGTTTGTGGTGTCATCGTTTTAGCATATGTGAATAAATTGCGAATATAGTCCAAGTAATAAAGGCCTAAGTTTCCTTGGGGTCCCAATTCCAATAAGATCCTCATGCTGAAAGACCTTAGGGGGGGTGAATAGGGTTTATGCTAATCTAATCCGATTTAATACAAAGTAAAACTAATTAATAAATATCCTAGCAAATTAGATATACAACAAGATATATGAGCAAGGATATTAAACTAAACAAGTGCAATATAAATATAGACAATATAGTGGATGAAATAAATAATGAGAGAATGGTAATAAAGATGAACAAAAATATAAGTGCACCAAGCCAAGCTCAAACACAATATATGATCACGGAGTTCAGTCCCTACGACCTACGTCTCCGCTCCTCACCTCGAGGAGATCTCCGCTAACACAACCGGGTTTTCTACGCTCACCCGAATAACATTTACACCTCACATTTGGTTTTCTAGTTCACTAAAAACTTTATAATCTCACATTCTTGCAATCAAACTCTACACCCTCTAAGTGTTGGTCTCCAGCCTGTGTCTCCCTTAAGTGTTAGGAATTACAACATACCTCTAGGCTTTACCACCTACCCCACTCCTATTGGGACGATCTCGTCTCTCACCACACACTTCTCTCGGTGTACAAGTGTATTACAAAGTATATCTCACAATGAAGCTCTCAATACAATGATTGTTCTCTAAACAATGTGAGAACTCAATTAAGCCCAACTCTAAGTTACAATCTCACAACCCCAAATATACTATGTATGACAATACTAAAAGCTCAATGTGGGTGTGTGTAACAAAGAGATTAAATAAAATAAACTAAACTCAAATAAATACTAGCTTAATAAAATGATAATCAAACAATATAAATATAAAGCTAGATTGAGTTTAGAAAAACTTCTCTATAGATAACAAGGGGGAGAGAGAAAAGAGTTGAAGCTCAAACACAAATGGCGATCTCCGCTAGCTCTTGTGAAAATTACTTCAAAAAACCAAACTTGAAACACACACTAAAATAAACTTAAACACTCTTTAAACTTGTTTTAAAAACTTTCTTGGATTATTTTTGGTCTGAGGTATGAGGGATATTTATAGAGACCCCAAAACACAAGAAAAAAAAGCAAAAATATCAAAAACCCAAAACTAGAACAGGCTAGAAAAAACTAGTTGTTACAACATCAGTCGACTGATGGGTTTCATCAGTCGACTAATGAGCTGATCGTTGGAGATATTTTCTAGCTTATCAGTCGACTGACGACCTTATCAGTCGACCAACATAAAAACAGAAACTTTTGACTATTCCAGACGTTTTCTTCAGTCGAGTGAACACATGTATCAGTCGACTGATAACACTTTATCGGTCTGTTTTGAATAGTAAAACTAATTTTCAAACCTCTTTTAAAAATAGAAAATAAAATCAAAAAAATATAAACATTTTAGAAATGATTGTAAATATGATAATAAACATGTTACAAAAACTAGTTTTCAAAAATCATCTCTCATTTGTAAAACATCATCATTTTGTAAAAATGTCCAAAACATGAAAATAAACAACACTTGTTTTGATATTTTAACTAAACCATGTTTTGAAACTTTATAAAATAATTTTATAGACTTAATAAAAGATATATGCAGTGGATGTTAAGTCTATAAACAATAATACATTATTTTCACAAAAATGTATATATAATACAAAACACATTT
Organism: Asparagus kiusianus; assembly: GCA_022839385.1. Classification (NCBI taxonomy): domain Eukaryota; kingdom Viridiplantae; phylum Streptophyta; class Magnoliopsida; order Asparagales; family Asparagaceae; genus Asparagus; species Asparagus kiusianus. Next base: position 225,899 of record BQKN01062478.1, read on the forward strand.
GTTTTTCCAAAAACAATAGAATATAAAACATGAAAGTGTGTATGAATATAACTATTGTTTCATATCTACAAAGCTAAACCAAAACAAATATGTATATATATAACTATATATATACAAAACCAAAACGTATATGTGTGTATATGATTGAGCTTAAAGTACTAACACACATAATATAAAAACCTAAAATATTTACCCAAGCAATGATCTTGATCTTTAATAAGCTCTTCTTGGTAAATTTGTGGGTGAAGCTTGAACTTGAATCTTCAACTTGAATTGCATGGCTTCATTCCACTATTCCGCTAACCTCCATTGGATATTATCGTTATGACGCAATTCCATCCATCCTCCAACGTATTGTTTGTCTACAATAAATAGGAAAACACAAACACTAGATAAACAACATTAGTAGTAAATTGTTTGTTAAAATATCATCAAAATAAAAAGGCCAACACATGCCTCATTAGCTCATACTGCTCTAAAAAGATTATCTATGGTTAAAAATGTAAGCAAACTCTAAGAGCTAGTTGAACCTTCTTCGGTCTCTTTCAGCAACATTGAGCTTTCTTTCTTAAAGATAGTCTTTGTTGCGCTTTCCTCTGAAAGTTATGCCCCAAACGAGTGCGCCCTAGCTGGTTCAAGTTATCCAAATTGAAACACGTACCCAAGACTAGAAGGGAAGGCAGGAGCGGTGTATAAAAGGAGAAATCCAAAATTCTAGAATTATCGGGGGAAGCACTTGACCTGGACCGACATGGAATTGCATTTCCTCACTCGCCGCTGGAACAAGCACTGGTTGGTAGATAGGAAATGCTAGCACTTATATCTAGTAGCCAAATAATAGTCGTTAAGCAGGCATCAAAAACTTTTATATGTATTATATATTACGAGAAAGGTAATCTAATTTGACCTAATCTTCTGTGTTTCTACTTTTGCTAATGTTATTGAAAATATGTCGACATGGGTGTTGACATGTCCTATTCCTTCTGTCTACATAAATTTAAATTTAATCTTTGCACATAAAGCTTCGTGGTAGTTGATAATCACAATCACATTGTTTGTTTAGGAAAATAATTGATAATTTATTAGTAAGAAACAAATAAATATCCTTCTTTAATTGATGAAAAGTTACACAACTTTGAACTACATGCATAGTCCTAATAGAAATCCTGGCAAAACAAAACATGGTATCTTCTCCGTTATCATCCTGTTATCATTCAGCCTTAAGCATAAACTGCTTTGAAGATATTAGAATAGAAAATGCTATTGAAATTAAATTTTTAGTATAAATAAACCATGAATATACAAATGATACCAATGCTTTTGAAATTAAATTTTTAGTAGAAATAAAACTAAGTGTTTCAATAGTTCTCTCTTACTAATAAATGTCAACTAGGGTTTACATCACACCATGTCTTGAATTTTGCCCATTGTTCCTCTATCCGGTTCTTTCAATTTGAGAGTAGAAAGTGAATAATTTCAAGATATCATTCCGATGTATAACTTATAGGATTTAATTGTACATATACTCTCTCTATATATTAAATACTACCATAGTGACCGTGGGGCTATAATTTAGATAGAAAGTTAGTTATATATTTGATTATTAATTACGTAAAATCCACCACTAGTCATAGATTGTAGCTACTGTCCTTTCTCCGAGGGAAAATACATATGAAAATCTTAGTCTGACAGTAATGATTTTATTAAATCGTGATGTAAAGTCTCTTTGATGTTCATTGATATATTCACCTATCAATGCAATTTTATTGAATCGTAAGGTAAAGTCTTCTATATGTTGCAGCTTGCCTTCATAGTAGCATGCATCTTAAGACATTTCTAGAGATAGTTTAATCTCTATATATTATAAACTACATTTATGGTTTAATCTTTAATTAATAAAGTATACCCTATTGAGATACGTTGAAGATTTTTTTGGGGATATTTGTTTTTTAATATTTAAGCAAATGACTCCTAATTAAGCTAATCTTTTATATGTTGCTGCTTTTCTAGATATTGGTATGTGAAAACGGCGAAGGAATTGTGAAAAACATGAAGAATAACCCAAAACAGACTCCACCACACCCTGGTGTGTTGTCTGCCATGAGTGTGGTAGAATCTGTCCTGTACCACACCCTTTGCCACACCCACGGTGCAGGGTGTGGCAGAATCTGTCCTGCACCACACCCTCTGCCACACCCACGGTACAGGGTGTGGCAGACTCGTTTTTTAGAATCCTCCTTTGTTTGGGAATCCTTCTTTGTTTGGGATTGTGTTTTATTATAAATAGAACCACGTATATCTCTGTGTTTGGTTTGATTTGTCGTAATTGGCTTGGTTTGTGCAAGTGTGTTGCTTTCTTCTTCTGTGATCTCAAGTTCGTTGTGTGTGCGTGCAACGCTTCCGCATAGGCGCGCGGCAATTGGTATCAGAGCTCAGATTTTAGATCTAGGGGTTTTGGATTAGGTAGAGGAAGATTCAGTTGGAAGCTTGGTTCTTGGAGTTCTAGGCTTTGGTGGAGTTAGGGTTTGAAGTTGCCGTTGAAGATCTCGCTTTCCTCGTGTGGTTAGGAGTTCTATTTGGAATCCAATCTAGGGTTCAGTTGGGTAACTTCTAAATTCTATAAAGTTTGAATCTTTCTTTGTAATTTGAAGTTTGTGATTATGGTGAAGAAGTTGGTGAAAGCAGCAAGATGACGGGTACAGTTCAAGTGGGTTTTCAGAACACTAAGATTAGTGTAGTGAAATATGACGGCAAAATCAATTTTGGTTTGTGGATGAGCGACGTACAGGATGCGCTCAATGCTCAAAATTTGGAGGAGACCATCATGGTCGATTTGAGGCCACCTAAATATGAAGAGGCGATATGGGAAAAAATAAATAGGAACGCTTGTGGGGTGATCAGGTCATGTTTGGAACATGAGCTGAAATATGATGTGATTGGGGTGACGTCTGCGATGAAGATGTGGGAAATTCTCAACAATAAGTATCTTACGAAAAGTGTTGAGAACAGGTTACATTTGTTGCGTAGGTTATTCAGATTCCAGATGTCCCGAGGCACCTCACTTGCGGCTCATGTAAACAACTACACTAAGTTGTTGTCAGACATGGCGAACGTGGATGAGAAGATCACAGATGAGTACAAGGCTATTATTTTTTTAGGCTCCTTACCGGATGAGGAGTATGATACCTTCGTGCTTACTTTGCTGAACGGGAGATCTTCTATCACTTATAGTGAAGTGACTAACGCATTGACGAACTACGATTTGAGGAGGAAGGATAAGAAGACTTCCCGCGCTAGTACTTCAGGAGAGGTCTTGTCGACGAGAGGTAGAAGCCCATATCCGAAAGGTGGTAATCAAGGAAGGTCAAAGTCAAGAGGTCGTCACCAGTTAGCAAAGAACTAATGTACATTCTGCAAGGAGCAAGGACATTGGAAGAGAGACTGTTCGAAGCTCAAGGAGAAGGAGAATGGCAAGAAAATGGCCCGAAGGCCAATGAGGTGAACGTTGCGAAAGGCGATGATTCCGATGATTCGTGCTTTTCTCTATTGATTACTCCGGAGGTGAACCATGTGGATGCATCGGATTGGATGCTTGATTATGACGCTACTTATCATGTGACTCCTAGGTGAGATTGGTTTTCATCATTTGAGAGACTCGACGGGGGTGTTGTTGTCATGGGAAATGATCAATCCTGTAGCATTTGTGGGATAGGTACTGTGAGGATTCTGATGCACGATGGAGTGGTCCGTGAGTTGAAGGAGGTGAGATTTGTTCCTCAGCTGAAGAAGAATCTTATCTCAGTTGGAGCTTTAGAGGCTAAGGGATTCAGGGTGACCTTTGAGAACGCTGTAGCGAAGGTTACTAAGGGATCTTTGATGGTGATGAAGGGAGTCCGCAATCGTAATTTATACTATCTGAAGGGGAGCACCGAGATTGGCCAGGTTGCTTCGGCTATTTCAGAGGCGGACATGAGCAGACTTTGGCATTACAGGCTAGGGCACACAGGTGAAAAGTCACTGCAGGCATTGTGCAAGCAGGGGCTATTGAAGGGAGCCAAGAGTGGTAAAGTGGAATTCTGTGAGCACTGTGTACTTGGCAAGAAGACAAAGGTGAAGTTCGGGACGGCCGTTCATAGGACAAGGAGCATCTTGGACTACGTGCACACAGATGTTTAGGGTCCCACCAAGACGGCATCACTTGGTGGTCGACATTGGTTCATCACGTTCGTTGATGACTATTCTAGGCGATGTTGGGTGTACACCATGAAGCATAAGAGTGAAGTCCTAGATTTGTTTGTGGAGTGGAAGAAGAGATTAGAACTGCAGACTGGGAGAAAGATCAAGACGTTGCGATCCGATAACGGCGGCGAGTATACTTCAGACCCCTTTCAGCAGCTATGTCGAGACGAGGGCATAGAGAGGCACTTCACAGTTAGTCATACACCACAGCAGAATGGCGCATAGTGGTTTAGAGAAGATCTTTTGGGCTAAGGCACTTTCTTATGCGAACCACCTCATTAATAGGCTGCATTCATCTGCGATTGAGGGGAAGACCCCTATGGAGATGTGGTCGGGAGAGACAGCACATGACTATGACCAGCTTAAGGTATTTGGTTGCCCTGCATATTATCATGTTAGAACTGATAAGGTGGAACCTCGAGCTAGGAAGGCCATATTTGTAGGATTCAAGCGTGGTGTCAAAGGATACAAGCTTTAGGATCCAGTTGATAGGAAGATTGTGCTGAGTAGGGACGTCACATTCGATGAGGCTTCTATCTTGAAGCTTCTCAGCTCTCATTAGGTGGAGAGCAACCCGGCAGAGGAGATTTCTTAGGTGGTGGAGATTGATGTAGCTCCACAGAGTCCAGATAGTATAGTATCTATTCGAGTGCCGACTGAGGTGACGACAGGCGAGCACGACGGTGATGCGGAGGATACGGGTACTCATGAGCAGGATCAGGGACCGACGGCTCAGGTTTAGGATTCTATTGCGGCACGAAGACAGAGGAGAGACATACGGGTGCCAGCACGGTATGCTGACACAGTTACATATGCACTTCCGGTGAAGAGTATCGATGAGATGGTGCCTACTACATTCAGAGAGGCCGAGCAGAGTTCGGAGGCTGATTCGTGGCAGGTGGCTATGCAGGAGGAGATGGAGTTCCTTCATAAGAACGATACATGGGAGCTTGTTGAGCTTCCAAAGGGGCGGAAGGCGATTGGGTGCAAGTGGGTGTACACGAAGAAAGAGGGCATTGAGGGCACTCCAGTGAGATTCAAGGCTAGGTTGGTTGCAAAGGGCTATGCACAGGAGGAAGGAATTGATTACAATGAGGTTTTCTTTCCGGTGGTGAAACACTCTTCGATTCGGATTTTGCTAGCTTTGGTGGCACAATATGGTTTGGAGTTAGATCAGTTGGATGTGAAGACGATATTTCTTCATGGTGATCTTGATGAAGAAATATATATGACTCAGTCATTGGGATTCCGAGCTGCAGGGAAAGATAAGTTGGTTTGCAGGTTTAAGAAATCGCTATACGGTTTGAAGTAGTCTCCTCGACAGTGGTATAGGCGATTCGATGGTTTTATGCTTGGTCATTCGTACACTCAGAGCCAGTTTGATCCTTACGTGTATTTTCGCAAGTTGAGAGGAGGTACGTACATTTATTTGTTGCTTTATGTCGATGACATGTTGGTTGCCTCTAGTTCCAGGTCAGCTATAGATGAGTTGAAAGTTCAGCTTTCAAATGAGTTTGAGATGAAGGGCTTGGGCGAGGCGAAGCGCATTTTAGAGATGGAGATCGGCAGAGACAAGAAGAAGGGCAGAATTTGTTTGACACGGGTGGCTTATTTGAAGAAGGTTCTACAGCGATTCTATGTTAGCATGGATATGAAGCCAGTTGGTGTATCGTTGGGAGCCCATTTGAAGCTTTCAGCTGACCTTTTACCGAAGTCAGTTGAAGACCGTGAGTTGATGTCGAAGACTCCATATGCGAGCGCAGTTGGGAGCTTGATGTACGCGATGGTATGTACGAGGCCGGATTTGTCACAGGCAGTGAGCATGATGTCGAGATACATGCACGATCCAGGAGTGGGTCATTGGGATACCGTGAGATGGATTTTGAGGTACATTCTAGGTACGCTCAATGTTGGTTTGGTTTATGAGCGGGACACTACAGGTGGGCAGCTATGCATTGGCTATGTTGATTCGGATTATGCCGGGGATTTGGATAAGCGCCGGTCTACGACGGGGTATGTGTTCACTTTGACCCGTGCGCCGGTGTACTGGAGATGCACCTTACAGTCGACGGTGGCTTTGTCTACGACGGAAGCAGAGTATATGACAGTTACAGAGGCTGTGAAGGAGGCTATTTGGCTTCAAGGACTTTTGAAAGAACTTGGTATATCACAGCGATCCGTCACTATTCATTGTGATAGCATGAGTGCTATATATTTGGCGAAGAATCAGGTTTTTCATGCGAGGACGAAGCACATTGACGTTCGTTATCACTTCGTTCGGGATGTTCTTGAAGATGGCGATGTGGAGATTGTGAAGGTCCACACAAAGGATAATCCGGCGGATATGCTCACTAAGGTGGTTCCGAGCAACAAGTTTGATCATTGTCCAAACTTGTTGCACATTCGTGATTGTTGAGGCCGTTGACGGCCATTTGGATGAACTACGGACGGCTTGATCCCTTGGGAGAGGGGGTACGTAGGCAACCACATTGGGGCAGCCGAGTTTAGAGAGACGACACATTGGTGCTCATGTTGGTGTCGGCTCAGTGTTGGGAACACTTCGCCGAGGTAGAGAATTGTGAAAACGGCGAAGGAATTATGAAAAACATGAAGAATAACCCAAAACAGGCTCCACCACATCCTGGTGTGGTGTCTGCCATGGGTGTGGTAGAATCTGTCCTGCACCACACCCTCTGCCACACCCACGGTGCAGGGTGTGGCAGACTCGTTTTTTAGAATCCTCCTTTGTTTGAGAATCCTTCTTTGTTTGGGATTGTGTTTTATTATAAATAGAACCACGTATATCTCTGTGTTTGGTTTGATTTGTCGTAATTGGCTTGGTTTGTGCAAGTGTGTGGCTTTCTTCTTCTGTGATCTCAAGTTCGTTGTGTGTGCGTGCAACGCTTCCGCATAGGCGAGCGACATGGTATACTACTTAGCACATTTCCAAACAAGGGTTATCTTACAATTGTTGCCTGGTTAAAGAGTTGTATGGAAAATCACAACGCACTGCTTTTTTGGATTGTTCCCTAAGTTCTGAATCTCGACAGAAACTATAAAGCATATGTAAGTAAATCTGATTGAATGTTGCTTGAATATTTATTCATTTTTCTTTAATCAAGATTGATTATTGAAATTTTTTAATAACTATTGTTTCAAAACTTTTCTTCTCTTATGAATATTACTGAATATCTACTCTGTATTTTTTTAACAAGAACCATTTATGATTTTATTTAATACTTACATGCCTACTCTTTTACTCTTTTTCAAGAACAGATCATGTGTTATTTTTTTTAAGAGCCCTTCATGACCTTTTTGAAAAATATTGACAAATCCGTGCATTGTGTTATTTTTTTTAAGAGCCTTCCATGACCTTTTTGAAAAATATTGACAAATCCGTGCATTGTGTTATTTTTTTTAAGAGCTTTCCATGACCTTTTTGAAAAATATTGACAAATCCGTGCATGGCACGAGTCTGAAACTAGTAGTTGTTAACTTCACTAACCACCAAGAGGCGCTTCGGAAGTAGGCTAAACTTATGTGAAATGGGTCAATTTGAAGTGTATTATTAGTTTAACAAACTTCAAAGCTCAAATTGTGGACTTCTCTCAAACCCTGTCGACTCTAAAAAGCCAGCACCTATTTGAAATCAGAGGCCAAAACCAAAATGAATTAACAATTAGCACGCCATCTTCAAGAATCTTTTGCATAGCAATATTTAAAGCTAGAAAACATATAGAATGCTGATTCAGCAAGTAGAAAATTGGAATTTTAATACATTATCTTCAACTGATTTATGCATAAAAGAAAGCACACATCTATATATATACTGCTATAAAAAGAAGCTTTGGGTGTAAAAACATTTTTTTTTTGCCCTCTCAATTTTTGATGAATTCTAACTATGTCATTTTCTCTAATCAATCTATCATTAAATAAGTATAACCTCTTATTAATTATGAACCTCATCAACTTCCTAAATAATTATAATTATCAATAATATTATAACTATTAATTGTTTAAAACTAATATAACAAAATAATTTATAAAATAAGTATACACAATTATTAGTAGTAACCAATTAAATTATTATAATATTATTTATGAATTATAATAAAATAATTAACATAATAGTATAAATAGAATAATATATTAGTAAATAATATTAAAAATTATACTATAATTCAATGATCAATAAAATGAATAGAATAAATATTTAATCACATAAATAGTGTAATTATTTTAGTAATATCACATAAATTACGAATTACACTATTTATTTAGTATTAAATTATTACATAAATTGAATAAATAATTTAGTATTATTTTTCAAGTATTTGCTCATAGATTATTACATGATAATGAATAATCTATATTTAGTAATGATTGAAAACTAACCTTTCAAAAAATTATTTAATATTAATAATTGTACTATTAATTATTAATGATAGTATAATAAACATTTATAAAATATTTATACTGCTAAATTATTTAAGTGCATAATTACAAAAATTAAATTAAATAAATATTTTATAATATAAAAATAGTATACTTATTTTAATAATATTACTTGAACTAAGAATTATAATATTAAATAAGGTAAGTTACAGTAAACCCCCATGAGCTTTCAAAATTTTCTAGTAAATAGACCCTATGAAATTTTCAAATCTCACTAAATCCCTAATAACTTTTGTAAAAAGCTTCTCGTATATTTTATAATATTGTTATAAAATTTTATTTATTAAAGCATGGTTTAATTATTCAATAAAAAATTTAAAATTTAAAACATGTAGGTTCACGTGTAAAGCACGTGCATTGTACTAGTTTGAAAAAAAGAGAAGAGTAACAGAAGTCTCCTTCAAGGTTGATTTGTCCTTTTATTTTATTTGATCAGCAGCTAAAGTGTCTCCTTCTCCGGGGCATGGCATGAAGCCCATAGAGTACTATTAAACTGTCCGCATACGAGCGGAGGGTTCTAGTCTTTGATGTGAAAAACAAGGGGGTGCAAATTGGTAATTTGCTTCCTCAATTAATGGCTCAAAACACCTGCCACATGCCGGTGGTTCCGATAAGATGTGTGGTCAGCAGAATGAAGTATGGACATGATTATCTAGATGATGCCTTTATTCTAATTTGATAGAAGGAAGAATGGACGTTTGTGAGCTAGCAATGTTATGTTGGCTTCATTTTAATTT
>BQKN01062480.1:0-11143 GCA_022839385.1 Asparagus kiusianus
AAAACACCAAAATGTCATCAACTATGGAAAAAATATCCCTCAAATCAACAAATCATAGTAACTATCTGACTATTTCATTGACATTTTTACATTGTAGTTACAAATTAACCTTTCAAAGTTGATTTGTTTTGCATATGTGTGATTAAGGGGTGCCAAAAAATGAAACTATTTTATAACTAGGGTTCAAGATGACCAGTGTTGGATAAACCTTTCTTTCTTTTATTAGATACCTAATTGGCTGTGACAATGAACTTGCAATGATCCACACTCGCAACCCAGGAGCTTGTGACAAGGTCGGTGGCGTCATAATTATGCACATTGATGACCTGCGAAAGTTTGCTTTACTGTGGTTGCATAAGACGGAGGAAGTTCGAGCTGACAAAGCTCATTATGGGACTAATTATACTGGGGATATATATTCATCTGGCTGGATAAGTGAGATGTATGGTTACTCCTTTGGTGCAGCTGAGGTATGTATAAGTTTCTTATACATGTTTTTTGCTTGGTTGATGTCAAATTATAAATGGCATTTTGCATTAACTTCAAAAAATAACCTCTAGCATGTATAAACAAAAGTCTGTCAACTTCATCAATTTATGGGACTGATACAGAAATAAAAATTATACCGCAAGAACTGTACTAAAAGAAAATTCATATCATTAGCTATGCAACGACTCCAAGCTTGCGCAAATGTTCTCCCGGTGAAGAAGATGTGGGTGAAGTAACTCATTATTGATAATTAGTATTTACAAATCTGAAGTTAGAAAGACTTGAATATTGGGCACTAGATTTGAAAGTCTTACCCAGTTGAAAATGACATGAATGATCCACCTCTGTAAACAGAGTGAAGATCTTGATTGTAAAAAATCAAAGAAAAAATGCCAACAGTCTGATATCCAAAGAAATCTCCTTTAAACCCTAAAGCAAGAAAAATAATCCTCTAAAAAAAGAACCTAAATTTAGACAACTCAGAACTATTAGAAATTAGAAATTTATCCTAGTTCATGTGGGCATAATATCAATAGAACTTCTGAAGTTTATATTGAGGATATAATGATATTTCTAGTAGCGATGCCAGTCTTGTAGCTAACATGTGACATATTCTTCATGTAGTTAAATCTCAGGCATATCGTAAAAAGCGACATATTAATTTATCCTGGTTATATTCCTGAGCCTGGAGTCAAATACCGTGTCTTCCATTATGGCTTGAGATTCGGCGTTGGAAACTGGAGCTTCGATAAAGCTGACTGGAGAAATACTGACATGGTAAATACATGCTGGGCGAAGTTTCCAGAACCTCCTGATCCTTCTATGATCTCTGATACAGATGATGAAAATAACCGACAAAGAGATCTTTTGAGCATTGAATGTGGCAAAGCACTGAACAGAGCTCTCTTTCTCCACCATCAAAGGAAATGCCCCTCTCTGGATTCCCTTACCAAAATGAACAGTCCCGAAAGATTTCATCCATCAAGAAAGATATTTGTCCCAATAGATGTATCTAATGCGTCATCTGTTCTTGGATCGAGCAATGAGCATAAGTCTCCGAGGGTTTGGATGATTGGACTCTGGGCTCTCTCTGTGTTAGGTTTCTTGGCTGTTATCTCGATGGGGTTCTCAAGGCAGAGACATGAGGGTCCGAGGATGAAGGCTAGTAGACGCAAAAAGTTTGATGTTGGTTCTTCAGATGCATGATCAGAATCTCTATATGCTGATCTTACTTTGTACACTAGACGGTAATGATAGACCAACGCTGGATTAAAACTTATGTTCTAGTAGGATTAAAACGAAAAAAAAAAGTGCCTGAATCAAAGAGCCTAGAACAGTTAGAAGCTGAGTTGAGGGTGACCACAAGATGGTGGATTCTTCACTTGCTGGTCAGACCTTACATACTATTGGAGAAAGTATACTGAACTTTTTTTAAGGGGAAAAAAAACTGTTACCGGCAGGGTTCTAGGAGGAATTAATCATTGATCGAGAAGAATGTGAGAACAGCCAAAATTTTGCAGCTTTTTATGAATTTTCTTGAATTCATGTACTTCCACTGAGGGGAGAGATTTGTGAAGGGATGCATTTCTTTAAAATTAAACATACAACATAGCTCCTGCTTTTATTTACTCCAGTGGGTTATAGAGGAATTTTTCAAAACAGCCTCAAAAAGATTTTTATTTTTCAAAATCGACCTGTTTTTTATTTATTTATCAAAATCGGCCCATTTTTTGCCACGTGGGCTTTATGACGTTCCTAAACAGTCGGGGTTGTTAACCCCGACTGTTTAGGACATGAAAATTTCGGGTTTAAAGGTTCTAATTAGGGTTTAACACCCTCCTAAACAGTCGGGGTTGTCAACCCCGACTGTTTAGGAACTTCATTAAGCCCACGTGGCAAAAAATGGATCGATTTTGATAAATAAAAAAAATCAGGTTGATTTTGAAAAATAAAAATCTTTTTGAGGCTGTTTTGAAAATTTGTTCCTGGGTTATATGTTTCAAACTGTAGATGTTTTAAATCTGTACTTTGTTCGGAGCATCGTGAGTTCACCTGTGGCTGTGGTATTGTCAATATCATAACATCTGCTACAGAGCTTAACATTCCGTGATATGGGAAAGAACTACAAGTAACAACCGTTCAAAGCAAAATTATACTCCATTTGTTTTTCAGAACTAAATGGTTTTCTGAATATTTTTGAATGTCTTCTTTTCTTTTTTGCGGTAAACTAGTAAACGGATGTGAGTCTTTTGAACTCAAATTCAGATAAGCTATAATCTATTAAGCCCTCGATCTATTATTTCAACCTATTAAGCCCTCTTGATTTTGGTTTTGATTCTAGTTAGCCCCATTGGTGGTTTAACACCCAAAACACTACCAAAATCAAAATACTGGTTAGGCTAAACTTGGAATATTGCAAAAATAGTCGCATACAACTCACATGAGATATTTATAATCCCTTGATCATAATTAGGGAAGATTACTAGGGGGAAATGGTCTTGTTTATTTTCACTCGTGCAGTCGCAAGTCTGATAATCCTCACTTGAGGTAAATTTTCTTTTGTTTTTGGTTATTTTTTACTTAGAATCTCTCTGATTGGCTGTTTGTTAATGAGAATAATTTCAATAAGATAAAAATACCCTTCCTTAGTTATGAAGAACCATCATGGAGCTAAATAGAATCAAAACTAAAACCATAGGGCCTGAATGGGTTGAAATAATAGATTAAGGGTTTAATAGATTTGTGAGATAAACCACAGGGGCTTATGGCAGTTTGAGTTGGAGTGTTTTAGTTGACTTAATTTCTCTGTGATTCCCTATATATCCATTGCAAACTTAGCTGCTTTCACTTTCATTTTTCGGTTGCTCCAATTTTTAAGTTTTCATTGCAAACTTAACTTCTTACTCAGATTATTTTTAGCTTAAGGCTTCAGATCCCAGGATTTCCCATAAATTGAAGCTTCAGAGGTTACAGTTCAAACTGTAGCTACAGATGCACTTTTTCGCAAACTAACAGCTCACATATTTGATTGTGGTTAGCAAGTCATTTCTAATTTAAATTTTGTAAAACAAATTATCAAACCACCCTATTACTGATATTGTTCTTAAAAAGTAAAGAGACGTCATAGAGGCAAATTCACGGCAACGATCAGATACTATAAAGGATCTTCAAATTGCAAAATTTTCTATTGATTCATACAAAACAACAATAAGGATTACAACAAAGAACATGATGACATACATTGGGCCTGAAAATTATTCCATCTGCATTCTGTTCACCAAGTTTCGCAGCGTAAAATTCATGCCTGTGACGATCTCTGAGTAAACTTCTAAAAGCATTTAAACACTTTTTTCTCCGCCTTTGCTCTCACTTGGTTTCCTTCTCTGAGGGTCTCGGCTAAGGCCATGTTTCCTCAGGGTTTTGATATAGTTTCTCATCAGGGTAAACTTGTTGGAGCCCAGATTGTAGAAGTAGTCCCATGTGTAAATCCCAGTCTTGTGCAAGTCATCGAAATCTATTCTGGAAAATAATAACCAAGTTTATAGTAGAAGATAATGAATATAAAAGAGGCGAACAAGTTTTTAGTTCACATGTGGTCACCTGACTCCATAGTTTCCTATTGGTGTTGCTGACATGATACCAACATGTCTTCGTCCAAATATCACCTGGTTCATTGAAGTTAATCTGATCAGGTTGGACATGAAATATTTTCAGCATTATGTCTGTGCGAGTATTTCATTATGATGGACTCTGATACACTAAAGTATTTATATATTTAAAATGTTTAGGTAAATTCTAAATAAAGTTGAATCGCCATCAGTCTACAAAAACCAATCTTAGTCCCATTCATAGATGCAACATCGACATAGTACCAATTTCTTGAAAAAAAATCATAAAACCATCTTTTTACTTGTATAGCCTCCAAATTCTCTTTGTTTTTCAATTCTTTGTGTTTTCACTTGTATCACCCACTTCATAGAAATTAATCTGTTCGGGTATGAAAATAGTTTGCAAAAGAAAATGACAAGGATAAACTTTCTATGCAGTAAGCCAACGAAAATATGTAACTAAGTATTACCTTTTCACCACCCACTGACCTAATCTTGCTATCTGCAGCAGGACTATATATTCGAAGAAATTCAGCCGATAGATTAAATACACGACCATCAGAAAATTCCACCATTACCTGAAAATAAATGCATATGTGATTTGTAATACAATATGGATCAAGTTAAATTTAATAGAAGTAATGATGCTTCCTTCTTAAAATTGTCAACTAATTAGTAAAAAGAATTATGCAATTGCATGTAAAACCTCCGAAGGATGTCTTCTGAATAGACAGGAAAGTATTAGGTATACCAAATTTGGAGGTTCCCTACAGATTATATGTATAACAACTAAGATATTACCATATATAGGTTGTCAGATAGAAATTCTTCAAAATCAAGACACATGCATTAGTTTCTAAAATATATAGTATACATATACATAAGGTGTATTATTGATATATGAATGACCATAAAAGAGAGAATCTATAGATGATCAATGCAGGACAATAACTCTCAGAAACAGGAGTGACAAGTGTATCATGCATATTTTGAGATAACAGAAGGTGCACATATTTATGAATGTGGATGTAAAGATGTCAACTACAGCGTATACTACGACCACATGCCAAAGCTTTTAGTACAGATAATTGTTCAACAAATTACAAAATAATATCTATCAATTGAATGAATGGTACATCATTGTAGGCTGTCTAAAAATCACTGCAAATAGCTAATTCCTACAAAACACTAGTGATAAGGTCACAATCTGGCGACTTTCATATCAATCAATGAGAATTACACTTTGACGACTCACTCAACAATTGACGGTGGAAGTTACAATCTGACAACTTTCTTAACAACAAATGAGAGTTACGAACTGACGTCTCTCACATCTCAAAGAGCCAAAAACCAGGATTACAAGATGACAATCCTTGCAACACTCTAACAGAAGAGGTTACAAGATGATAATCTCTTCAAATCAAAACAAGGAGATCATCACCGCGTTCCAAGTTCAAAACGCGGAGGTCGCCACCGCGTTCCAAGCTCAAAACGCGGAGCTCGCCACCGCGTTTCAAGTTCAAAATGCGGAGCTCACTACCGTGTTTTCAATTCTAAACGCGAGGGTCATTTCCAGAACGCGAATCCCGCGTTTGACTGATTCAAACACGTTCTAAACGGCTCCAAAACCGTTTTGCACGAAATGAGGGCACTAAGCCACCATTAATGAGCGATTTAAGGAGTTGGTTACATCCCTTAAACCCCTATAAATAGCTGAGAAATCAGCTCAAAAAAATGAGAAAATGAGAGAAATTTAGCATCCTTTGGATTATTGGAGCACTATTAAGAGCTTTGATCAAAGCTTTTGCTTTGGCTTGTGAACCATTTTCGGTTAAGTTGAAAAGGATTAATTTTTTTTTCTGAATTTAACTCTTTTACAGAGTTCTAAAACTCGTTTAGAGTTCTTCAACTCGTTAAGAGTTTTAAACTTGCATCGCAAGTTCTTCCCGACGTCAAATCAAGAGGAATAGACAGACATTCCATGAAGTGAAGTGTTCGGATCGTCAACGGGATACAAAATTCAAACTCTCATCGCTACTAAGAAGAATCCAGGTTTAAACAAAGGTAAGGATCTTCGTTGATTCCTTCTCTTTTTTGTAAATCAGGAAACCGATAAGAGAAAATTATAATTTCTTTTTCTAAGTCGGTTAAAGAGAGATTACTTCGAGAGATTGTATTAATTCGTTTTCTAAGTCAATTGGGGAGATAAATACAAATTTTATTCTCAATTTTCTCGTAATTTTCCGACAAACAATCATGTTCAAGAATCATGATATTACTATTTTCATTAAGTTTTAGGTTTGAAACAATGAATGACTGTCTGAGCCAAATCACTACAAATTTAAAAATATTCCCTCCAAAGGAGAGAGACAGAAAGAGCTTGAAGCAATTGAGAGAAGCATCCTTAACATGATGTTGCTGGCACCAGGGTTATCTTCTAATAATAGAGCTTATGTAACGAAAATGGACTCCATCCTTCATATAAACGACATCATCAGTGCCCTAGCTGTACTCCAAGATGTCCACAGCAAAATGGGATTGGCTACAGAGAACAGTCCAGATAAGTTTGCAAAAGGACTTGACTACTGTAACCAAATTTGTGGTATGCTTTGGTTTATGGTGTGGCTATGGGGTAGACTATTTTGAATCATAAACAGTGTGAATGGTGTAGGCTTAATTGGATAAGTTTGGGGACTGCCACACTTGGGAGCATGCACTAGGATCATTAAACATTCGGATCATTTGGAAAATCACATATGTATTATCTGTGTGCTTGTCGTGAAAGGCACACATTTTGAATTCAAAGGCATGAAATAATGTTATTGATAATAGAAAGAGCACAGGTGCTAAAATGCAATAGGTAATACTTGACTTATTTGGTTGTAGCTATGCTGAGCAGACCATGCATGCAACTAAGGCACAATACCTAATGATAAATAAGATGGGTGGGTTTAAAGTAAATTAGCTAAATACATCCAATGATAGAGACGAGGAAGGAGTTGAAGTAAATCAGGTAATAATTTACTTAACTTTTTATTCAGTGGAAGGTGTATCGAACAATCCATCTACGCAACAGCGATAAAGTATCTAATGACAAAGAAGGAGGGTTGATGTGAATTAGTTACAAATATACAATGATAGAGAGAAGTGTTCTTTCTGGGGGTTTGGAGATAGAATTGGTGAAAAAGCTTTAGATTTCGAAGTATGTATACCTCTAAACTTTAATCCTTTTCCAAGCATTACCCAAAAATTTACAGAAATCACATACTTTCTCATATTACTTAAATGAATCTCAGTTTGTTCTGGTGAATTTCCAAGTCGATTTGTTTAAGCCAAATAGCCAAAATACACCAAATTGTAAAGCATATAACAACAAACTCCTTTGATCCCAAACGGGCAAACACAAATTTTATGAGAGAAATCATACAGGTTATTTCCTTTTAAATTCATCACTCATTATATCTAATCCTTGGAATCCATCCCTTCACTCTACAAAAACAAAAATGCAAGCTCAACAACAGGTCGAATTGGGCAAAAGCCAGTTACAGATTAAACTAAAAAAACCCATGAAATCCGACACTAACCCCTCTTAAATCAAGTGGGTAATCTTCATAATCTTGTAATTTAGTGCTATAACTAAACTAAGAAATGGGTATGCATAGAAAAGAGATAAAATTTGAAAATGAGAAAAAAAAACGAAAAAAAAACAGAGAGAAGCTTACAGATTTAGGGGCTTGAAGGGAGAATTTGGTGAGACGAGGAGACTGCGCTGAGGCGTGCAGGCCTCGACCGAACGCTGCGCCCAGCGCAGACATGATGATGCTCCGCTCGAGCTCGATTTGAGCTTTTGCTTCTCACAAAATTTTGGTTGGGAGCTTTCTTTAGAAAACTAATGGGCTTCTTGTTTGTGAAATGTTGAAGCATGTGGCCCATTTTTATGGTTTTACTTTGTATAGTTTGGGCCTTAACAATGGGCGTGAGGGAGGGTCCCTACGAACGAGAAGGGACAATTATTCTGCTCGATATTTATTTGTCTAACTATTCGTCTAAATTCGATTTAAGCATCTCCAATAGTACACCATTCCTCTAAAAATGGGGTACGGGAAACTGTAGCACCTTCTATATTAAAATGATGTTGTTGTAACCCTTCATATTTGAAGGGATTGGGTGAACTGTAGCACCCTCTATATTAAGAGGGTGCTACAGTAACCCTCTATATTTGAAGGATTTGGGCTCATATAGAGGGATCCCTCTAAAACAATATTCATATATTTTAATTCTAATTTTACCCTCCCATCTCATTTATAACTTTTCATAAATACCAATTGTATCCTTGAATATAATTAAACTAATTATTTAACTTAATATAATTTTTAATTTACTCGTCTATTTTAAATAAAAATTATATCATTGAAATTGTCTTGCCGAAACCTTCAAAATGAGACTAATATTTAATACTTTTAATATTAATTTTAAATTTATCATTATGAAATGTTGAAGTACAGAGAATTTCAAATACATCAAGCTTTAAAAAATTACATTATTCCATTACCATGTCTCTACCACAAATGTTCAATGAGTGCATCCCGAAGTTCAAAGTGAGCCCCCCGATATTGGATTTTCCTATGTCGAGCGAGGAATCATCTTAATCTTTCATTGTCATCCATCTCGTCAGCATTTGAAGGTTGAGTTGAATCAACATTATCTAGTTCTTCTTCACGTTCATCCTCCACAATCATATTGTGTAGTATTACACAAGCAGTCATGATGTCATGTAGCACTCGTTTATCCTAAAAACGTGATGATCCTTTGATGATGGCAAAGCGTACTTGAAGTACGCCAAATGCCCGCTCAACATCCTTTCGATATCCTTCTTGCATGGCTGCAAAGTACTGCTTCTTTGGTCCTTGGGGTTAGGATATAGTTTGCACAAGAGTGGGCCATTTGGGATATATCCCATCGGCCAAATAGTAACATGTATCATAATCTTTTCCTAAGATAGTGTAATTAGCAGGAGGCGCAATACAGGAGGCGCAATACCATGTGCAAGTTTATCAAATAAATTTGATGATTGTAACACATTAATATCATTGTTGGATCCTGACAATCCAAAATAAGCATGTCATATCCATAAATCATATGACGCTACTGCTTCTAAAATAATTGGCTTTCCTTGACGTCCTGAGTATTGTCCTGCCCAAGCAGTTGGACAATTTTTTCATTTTCAGTGTATACAATCTAAACTACCTAACATTCATGGGAACCCTCTCTCTTCACCTTTCTTTAGCAAACATGTAATGTTGCCCGTAGTAGGGTGCCTTAGGTATTCTTCTCCAAAAACCTCTATAACAGCTCGACAAAATGTCTTCAGACATTCTATTGTTGTCGACTCACCAATCCTAATATATTCTTCGGTTGCATCTACAGATGTTCCATACGCTAGCATACGGTGTGCAGCTGTTTCTTTTTGCAAGTTAGATAAACCTAATTTATCGGTTACATCTCTCTTCTGCATGAAGAAGTTGTCATGATCTGCTACTCTATTGACAATGCGAATGAATAGATTCTTACGACATCTGAATCTTCTATGAAAAATAGACTCTCTATATGTGGGAGTCTTAGAAAAGTAATCATTCCAAAGTCTAGAGTTACCTTCTTCTCTTCCACGATTGATCATCACATGGTCAGGAATCGATCCTCTTCGTTTTGTACGCTCGTTCGCTTGAAGACAAGCATGCAATTGTTTTAAGATTTCCTCCTCCTCCTTCGTCTCTGATAGTTCATGCTCCCAATCTTTAAAATAGAAATCAAGGGTTTCACCATTGGAAGAAGAAGATGAGGAGCCCTAAATTTCAGAAGATGGTCCAGCACCAAAATTCATTTTGGATATGTTAAGAAAGGAGCCAAATATCACTTGAAGAAGATGGTCCAGCACCAAACAATGTGGGTAAGGATCACAACTCTTTATCATCAGAATGTAAAAGATTTTGGCGGAGAACAAAAGAGCCAAAGATCATTTGAAAGTCGTTGGGACTTAATTAAGAAAGTCATAAATAAGTTCAAGGGTTGTGTATGTTGGAAAATTGCAATAAAGAGAAGAAAAAAATTTTGACTTTGATTCATTTAATCTCGGTTACAATTCGATTACAAAAGAGAGAAGAATGATCTGAATTCTCCCCTTTGTTTAAAACTGGGTTCTTCACGGTGGCGATGGAGTGCCTCCCTCGAATGCTCGCGTCGAGTTTGCTCTCCGTTGACGATCCGCACGTCTTGATTCACTGGAACGATACCTCCTCCTCACGATTTGATATTGTGGAGAACTTGCAAAGTAAGTTTGAAACTCTTGATGAGTTAATGACTCTGAACGAGTTTGGAACTCTATGAAAGAGTTGATTTAACCGAAAGTCGGTTATAAGCCAAGGATGAAGAAGCTTTTGTTGCAGATCTCCCAAGCTCCCGAAATGCTCTAAGGATTCCTCTTTGCTGCCAAGTCTCAGATCTGAAAGAGCTCGTCGAAAGGATGCCCGAATACCCTCTGCTCCCAGATCTAAAAAAGTCAGCCCGAACTCAATTGAGTTTACCCATATTTATAGGGAATTAAGGGGTGTAACCGCCCCCTTAATTCTCTCCATAATGAGGTTGAGAGGGGTGTAACCGCCCCCTTAATCCGCTCCCCAAGTGGGGCGGAAATCCCTCAGATCGTGGAGGGAAAACGATTCCTGCAACCGTTCAGCTCTTGCTTGAACGAGTCAAACGCCCACGTTGGCGTTCAGGAACTTAACTCCGTATTTTAGACTGGAGACGCGGAGTTGGGTACCCGCTGGGCGTTGAAAAATACAGGTCC
Source organism: Asparagus kiusianus (assembly GCA_022839385.1). Lineage (NCBI taxonomy): Eukaryota > Viridiplantae > Streptophyta > Magnoliopsida > Asparagales > Asparagaceae > Asparagus > Asparagus kiusianus. Next base: position 10,942 of record BQKN01062480.1, read on the forward strand.
GACCCCAGCGTTTTAATGTTGTAACGGGGGTCCGACTCCAGCGTTTTGATGTTGTAACGTGGGTTCGACCCCAGCGTTTTGATGTTGTAACGTGGGTTCGACCCTCGCGTTTTAATGTTGTAACGCGGGTCCGACTCCAGCGTTTTACTGTTGACACACGGGGAGGACCTCCGCGTTTTGGTGTTGATACACGGGGAGGACC